>JAJOOE010013593.1:0-22351 GCA_036250405.1 Solanum raphanifolium
AAAGACTTCGAAAATTTCTGAGAAATGCTTGGAACATCATGTTCTTTTACTGATTGTTTTGATATTATTTTATTAATCCTCCAAATAATTTTGTAGAAGAAAGATGAAGAAAGTGGGAGAAATGGGTTTGGGTTTGGGTTAGGGTTAATGGGTATGAATGATTGTGAATGAAAGTGGGTCTAATTATATGTGGACCAATAAAATAATTCCACATATTTAATTAAAAAATATATATTTGCCACATCAGCTTATGTTAAAGGTAAGAGTAATATTAGGCTTAAATTTAACTCTAAGGGCATTTTTGATCCAAATAGATGGATGGAAGGGCATTTTTTATCCAATAGATGGAAGAAGAGCATTTTTGAGCCATTTCCAATACCATAAGGGCATTTTTGACCCTTTTCTCTTTATATAATAAGAGTGGATCCACCTTATCCATAGCTTATCCAACTTGTGAGCAAGGTCCCAGTGATTTTTTGCAATTGCCGCTCTGTTCCATAAGTTGAGATTGATGAGATTTAGTCCACCTATGGATTTAGGGGTACAAACTCTCTCCCAGGACACCAAGGCCTTCTTGGTTATCACATTAATCCCAGACCATACATAGCTCCTACAGTAAGCTTCCACAGCCTTCATTAGCTTTGTAGGGATCTTGCTTATGTTTATTCAAAGTTTCTTGGATTCTGGGACAAAATGGAGGGACTTCCGTCCATAGATTACAGTTGAGTACCTTAGCTATATGGACAAGATGATGGACTTTTACCTTTTCCAGTATGAGATGCAGAGCAGTTCTGGAACAGAGAATCATAAGAATCTAGATACTATACTCAATGTCACTTCTGGTGTCTTGCATTTTGTTGGCGATTCATTGGTTCCTGATACCATTGATAAAAAATGCCCGTGCCAAAGTTCTCCAACATGTTGACAAGAAGTTTATTCCAATTGTGGCGAGCAAAGCACCTGATGTACCTGATCAGGTCTATTTTGTCCTTTGCATTATCGGCCATTTTTGGTTTCTCATGAATTTCCTTATAATTCATTTACTTGAATGATTGTTTCTCTTAGGGATCATTTGGTTGGACTCATTAGCAAATATAAATCTCAGCATACCCAAATTTGAATACCGATTCATAATTTGCTTCAAAACTGCAGCTTGTGATAACTTGTTTGATTTTCTGAGGGCCATTTTTGTATGTTTTCATGAAGAAATTTGAGAGCTTAATGCTACTAAAAAAATACAAATGGTTGTGTTTGGGATATAGAGATGGGAAGCTATTTATGGAGGAAGATCCCAACTTATTTATCTTTGTTTATGAAGAAACCAATGTACTTGTAAAAGATAGCAAACAAGATTATGTACTTAGGGAGCCAACTATTTAACCAATGGTCAATGGATTGTTCTTGCATATATAATACTCCCTCTGGCTCTGAATTTTAATAAGCCAACTTTTTATCTCTTATCCTTTTTATATAAGTGGACACAAAGTTTGCATCTGGGGTATGGTTAATTCCTAGATATCCTCATAAGCTACCAGCAATATTTATGGATTTGATTCTTAGAGATCCTTTGTTCCCTATAGGAAATAAATGTGTAGGACCTATTGAACTTGAACTTATATATGCTAAAGCAATTAATCATGTCAACTAGCTGGAAGGCAGGACCATGTGATTACTAATATATCATTGTCTTTAACTGATGTCCAATCCAAATGGCTCTTTCCAAGTTTCAAAATAAGGTAGGGCCTATTGTTCTTTAACTAACACCACAAAGTTTTCAATACTTGGAAGGCAAGAGCATGTGATACTACAGTGCCATTGTCTTCTGCTGGTAGCCTGGTACCCACACATTCCTATTCAACACACATCAATATGAGTTGCCATTTCCTATATAAACATATCTAAAGAGGTATCGACCACCACAACACTCAGCAAACACCAAAGCTTTCTCTGCTTTTGAGTAACCTTACAATCCTTGTTTTTTTCTCATCTATACTAAAACTAAGAGATCATGGCTATTCTTCGTATGATCAAGAAGTCTTCTGCAACTAGAGATATTCCCAAGGGTCATTTTGCTGTGTATGTTGGGGAGATGCAGAAAAAGAGATTTGTGATCCCCATATCATTCTTGAGCGAACCTTTATTTCAAGACTTGCTTAGTCAATCTGAGGAAGAATTTGGCTTCGACCATCCAATGGGTGGTGTGACTATTCCCTGCAGCGAGGATTTGTTCATCGATCTCACATCTCGATTGAGGAAGTGAGAAGGAAACCAGTCCCCATTTTTTTAATTACACAATTTTGTATAGCTATAGTAAGCCAGGATAGACACTGTGTACAGTTGAGAGTTAGAAGAAACACTAGGTAGACTAAGGACACATTTTTCTACTTCAAAAGAAATTGAAGTAATGAAACTTTTTACTTACATGGTTTCATTCTATACCATACATTGATGTAATCAACTCATTACAATAGAAATTTTTTGCTCTAACTCTCATAGTTTGTTGGTCAGAATCTAGACTTCTAAAGTGCCACAACTCATTCTATTGGTAATAATTACACTTTGTGGTTCCAAATGAAGTCAAATACACTTGGTAGTGTCCATCATACAATGAAGTATAATTCAACATGTACTAGATCTGCCATTATGCAGCAATGTGAAAGTACTGAGTTCAGCTGGATGTAAATTGATTTAACTCTTAATAATATATACTATTTATACTTTTCTTGAATATGGACTCAAATTTCTGCAAGACCAAGGTTTTGACTGACTCATAATTTTAATGTACATTTGCAAACACAGACATGTTGATAGTCAATAAACATTTTTATTTTCTACTATTTGGTAACACTTTTCAAAATCTATTGAAATAGCAAGGGTTATTCTAATCCGGAAAGTTGATCGTACAAGTTGTCAGCTATTGCAGTAAATTTATCAATTTGATCTCTAAAGATAGTCTGTTCTGTACCTTGTCATGAAAAACACTGGGGTCTGCTGCTATTCAAGATTAATGGCTAAGATCATATATATTAGACAATGAGTTGGGCAACAAGACAATGTGATACTTCATGTGCTATTGTCAATAAACAGTGTCAACCAGTGAACTTTCATATTTTTGACTTCTTTTCTCTTATAGTTTTTATATAAGTGGACACAAAGTTTGCATCTGGGGTATGTTTTATTCCTAGAAATCATCATAAGCTACCAGCAATATTTATGGATTTGATTCTTAGAGATCCTTTGTTCCCTATAGGAAAATATATGTAGGACCTATTGAACTTAATCTTATATGAGCTAAACCAATTAATCATGTCAACTAGTTGGAAGGCATGACCATGTGATGCCCAATCCAAATGGCTCTTCATCACATGTCATGAGATTTTATGACTTCTCATCACTTCTTAAAAATTCTGTAATGAATCATGCTTCTTTCCAAGTTTCAAAAAAGGTAGGGCCTATTGTTCTTCAACTAATACCACAAAGTTTTCAATACTTGGAAGGCAAGAGCATATGATAGTTCAGTGCCATTGTCTTCTGCTGGTGCCCACAAATTCCTATTCAATACACATCAATATGAGGTGCCATTTCCTATATAAACATATCCAAAGAGTTATCTATCACCACAACACTCAGCAAACTTTAAAGTATTCAAAGGTTTCTCTGCTTTTGAGTTCCTTAATACTAATTCTTTTTCTTTTCTTATCTATACTAAAACTCAAAAGATCATGGCTATTCTCCGTATGATCAAGAAGTCTTCCGCAACTAGAGATATTCCCAAAGGCCATTTTGCTGTGTATGTTGGGGAGATGCAAAAAAAGAGATTTGTGATCCCGATATCATTCTTGAGCGAACCTTTATTTCAAGACTTGCTTAATCAAGCTGAGGATGAATTCGGCTTCGAACATCCAATGGGCGGTGTGACTATTCCCTGCAGTGAAGATTTGTTCATCGATCTCACATCTTGATTGAGGAAATGAGAAGGAAGCTAGTCCCCATTTTTTTGTTACACAATTTTGGATAGTTGTAGTAAGCCAGGAACTCCACTGTGTAAAGTTGAGAGTTAGAAGAAACACTAGGTAGACTAAGGGACACATTTTTCTACTTCAAAAGAAATTGAAGTAATGACTTTTTACTTCCGTACATTGATGTAATCAATTCATTGCAATAGAAATTTTTTGCTCAGCTCTCATGGTTTGTTAATCAGAATGAACTACAATCTAGTCCTCTTAAGCGGCATGCCTCATTCAATTGGTACAAATGATAATTACACTTTATCAAATCTTCATAAGAAATGGTATCTATTCTTTTGAATATGAACTCAAATTTCTAGCCATAATAAGGTTTTGACTGACTCATAATTTAATGGAGATTTGCATAACATCGACAGACACATATTATGCCAGTAAAAAAATATTGTATTCTCTACTATTTGGAAATATTTCGCAAAATCTATTGAAATGGCTTTGTTTATTTTAATCAGGAAAGTTGATCCTACATAATGACTTAGCTTGAGGGACCAAGCAATGGTCAGATTGTAGTACCTAACTCTGGGATTTGAACCTTGAGAAACTCACTATTGTTTCATTATAGAAGTGTAAACTGTTAAGAAGCTTGATGACAGAAAACTTGTGCAACTAATTAATGTTGTTTTCCTTCGTGCAGAAACTATAGCAGTTAGTAGACTGCATCATTCTGCAGAAGATATCAGCTGGGAGATTCCACAGCAGTCATCCCATCAATGTGATCAATCTTTCACTCCAAGTTGTGGTGACAGTTACTTCTGTGATGAAAGGTAGTGTTATCCAATTACTTGGGAGGGTTATTAGGTCTCTGTCAGATATTATCTCAATTAAATATGTCAGTAACGAACACTACCTGATGTTTCTCTCTTCAGGCCAAGTGTGAAAAGGGAACTTGTTAACATCTGGAATAGCAAATTGCAAGCTCAAGGGGAGTGCACATGTACACGCGATGGGGAGTTAAAAGAAGGTAAACCATTCCTGCCACTAGTCTCTGACCTGAATAAGAGCTGAATTTTCCTAGTGCATGTTTCAGTTAATTAGCTTCATTTCTTTCACCCACTTTTGAAGATTATCTTAGGCTGCATTCTTATTAATCATGAAAGCATTAGAGATTACAATGTCTCTTTCTAAGACTCCTATGCCACATAGTCTCTTTCAAATTCCATCTTGCTTGTGTTCTGATCTTGTAATAATATTGTCATGCCTGACCTTTTCTTTATCAATTTTTCAGAATTTGCACCAACAAAAATTCAAGGTTTCTTAGATTCTGGAATAAAATGGAGGGACTTCCAGAGATTACAGTTGAGTACCTTAGCAATATCTTGGTCGTTTTTGCTTCTTCTCTATTTTGTTAAGATGTTGAACTTTACCTTTTCCTATTGAGATAGAGAACAGTGCTGGAACAGAGAATCTTAATAATCAGTATACTGTACTCAGTGTCACTTCTGGCGTCTTGCATTTTGTTGGCGATTCATTGGTTCCTGATACCATTGATAAAAGCTTCCCGGAGGGTGCCAAAGTTCTCCAACAGGTTGACAAGAAGTTTATTCCGATTGTGGCGAGCACAGAACCTGATATAACTGATCAGGTCTATTCTGTCCTTTGCATTATCGGCCATTTTTGGTTTCTCATGAATTTCCTTATTATTCATTTTCTGTAAATGATTGTTTCTCTTAGGGATTGTTTGGTTGGACTCATTAGCAAATATAAATCTCAGCATACCCAAATTTGAATACCGATTCATAATTTGCTTCAAAACTGCAGCTTGTGATAACTTGTTTGATTTTCTGATGGCCATTTTTGTATGTTTTCTTGAAGAAATTTGAGAGCTTAATGCTACTAAAAAAGTACTAATGGTTGTGTTTTGGATAGAGAGATGGTAAGCTATTTATGGAGGTAGATCCCAACTTATTTATCTTTGTTTATGAAGAAACCAATGTATTTTTAAAAGATAACAAACAAGATTATGTACTTAGGGAGCCAACTATTTAACCAATGGATTGTTTTTGCATATATAATACTCCGTTTCTATTTGATCGTCTGATTTTGACTAACTGGCTCTGAATTTTAATAAGCCAACTTTTTATCTCTTATCCTTTTTATATAAGTGGACACAAAGTTTGCATCTGGGGTATGGTTAATTCCTAGATATCCTCATAAGCTACCAGCAATATTTATGGATTTGATTCTTAGAGATCCTTTGTTCCCTATAGGAAAATATATGAGGACCTATTGCTAAAGCAATTAATCATGTCAACTAGCTGGAAGGCAGGACCATGTGATTACTAATATATCATTGTCTTTAACTGATGTCCAATCCAAATGGCTCTTCCAAGTTTCAAAATAAGGTAGGGCCTATTGTTCTTTAACTAACACCACAAAGTTTTCAATACTTGGAAGGCAAGAGCATGTGATACTTCAGTGACATTGTCTTCTGCTGGTGCCCACAAATTCCTATTCAACACACATCAGTATGAGTTGCCATTTCCTATATAAACATATCCAAAGAGGTATCTACCACCACAACACTCAACAAACATCAAAGCTTTCTCTGCTTTTGAGTAACCTTACAATCCTTCTTTTTTTTCTCATCTATACTAAAACTAAGAGATCATGGCTATTCTCCGTATGATCAAGAAGTCTTCCACAACTAGAGATATTCCCAAGGGTCATTTTGCTGTGTATGTTGGGGAGATGCAGAAAAAGAGATTTGTGATCCCCATATCATTCTTGAGCGAACCTTTATTTCAAGACTTGCTTAGTCAATCTGAGGAAGAATTTGGCTTCAACCATCCAATGGGCGGTGTGACTATTCCCTGCAGCGAGGATTTGTTCATCGATCTCACATCTCGATTGCGGAAGTGAGAAGGAAGCCAGTCCCCATTTTTTAATTATACAATTTTGTATAGTTGTAGTAAGCCAGGATAGACACTGTGTACAGTTGAGAGTTAGAAGAAACACTAGGTAGACTAAGGACACATTTTTCTACTTCAAAAGAAATTGAAGTAATGAAACTTTTTACTTACATGGTTTCATTCTATACCATACATTGATGTAATCAATTCATTGCAACAGAAATTTTTTGCTCAACTCTCATTGTTTGTTAGTCAGAATCTAGTCTTCTAAAGTGCCACAACTCATTCTATTGGTAATAATTACACTTTGTGGTTCCAAATAAGTCAAATACACTTGGTAGTGTCCATCATACAATGAAGTATAACTCAACATGTACTAGATCTGCCATTCTGCAGTAATGTGGAAGTACTGAGTTCAACTGAATGCAATAGAAACTGGATGTAAATTGATTAACTCTTAATAATATATACTCCATATTTATACTTTTCTTGAATATGGACTCCAATTTCTGCCAATACTATGGTTTTGAACGACTCATAATTTTAATGTACATTTGCAAACACAGACATGTTGATAGTCAATAAACATTTCTATTTGGTAACACTTTTCAAAATCTATTGAAATAACAAGGGCTATTCTAATCCGGAAAGTTGATCCTACAAGTTGTCAGCTATTGCAGTAAATTTATCAATTTGATCTCTAAAGATAGTCTGTTCTGTATCTTGTCATGATGCAGTAAATTTATCAATTTGATCTCTAAAGATAGTCTGTTCTGTATCTTGTCATGAAAAACACTGGGGTCTGCTGGGTAAAATCATATATACTCCCTCTGTCCCAATTTATGTGACTTACTTTCCTTTTTAGTCAGTTCCAAAAAGAATGACACATTTCTATATTAAGTAACATTTCAACTATAAAATGTCTATTTTATCCTTAATGACATGATTTACAGCCACACAAATTTCTAACATTTATTTTGGACCACAAGTTTTAAAAGTCTTCCCTTCTTTCAAACTCCGTGCCGAGTCAAATTACCTCATTTGGATGGAGGGAGTATTAGACAATGAATTGGGCAACAAGACAATGTGATACTTCATGTGCTATTGTCAATAAACAGTGCAAACAGTGTCAATCTTTCATATTTTTGACTTCTTTTCTCTTATAGTTTTTATATAAGTGGACACAAAGTTTGCATCTGGGGTATGTTTTATTCCTAGAAATCATCATAAGCTACCAGCAATATTTATGCATTTGATTCTTAGAGATCCTTTGTTCCCTATAGGAAAATATATGTAGGACCTATTGAACTTAATCTTATATGAGCTAAACCAATTAATCATGTCAACTAGTGGAAGGCATGACCATGTGAAGCCCAATCCAAATGGCTCTTCATCACATATCATGAGATTTTATGACTTCTCATCACTTCTTAAAAATTCTGTAATGAATAATGCTTCTTTCCAAGTTTCAAAAAAGGTGGGGCCTAATGTTCTTCAACTAATACCACAAAGTTTTCAATACTTGGAAGGCAAGAGCATGTGATACTTCAGTGCCATTGTCTTCTGCTGGTGCCCACAAATTCCTATTCAATACAGCAGCAGCATGAGTTGCCATTTCCTATATAAACATATCCTAAGAGGTATCTACCACCACAACACAGCAAACATCAAAGCTTTCTCTGCTTTTGAGTTCCCTTACAGTCCTTTTTTTCTCATCTATATTAAAACTAAGAGATCATGGCTATTCTCCGTATGATCAAGAAGTCTTCCGCAACTAGAGATATTCCCAAGGGCCATTTTGCTGTGTATGTTGGAGAGATGCAGAAAAAGAGATTTGTGATCCCCATATCATTCTTGAGCGAACCTTTATTTCAAGACTTGCTTAGTCAAGCTGAGGAAGAATTTGGCTTCGAACATCCAATGGGTGGTGTGACTATTCCCTGCAGTGAGGATTTGTTCACCGATCTCACATCTCGATTGAGGAAGTGAGAAGGAAACTTGTCCCCATATTTTTTGTTACACAATTTTGTATAGTTGTAGTAAGCCAGGAACTCCACTGTGTCCAGTTGAGAGTTAGAAGAAACACTAGGTAGACTAAGGACACATCTACTTCAAAAGAAATTGAAGTAATGAAACTTTTTACTTCCATACATTGATGTAATCAATTCATTGCAATAGAAATTTTTTGCTCTACTCGAATGAACTACAATCTAGTCCTCTAAAGTGGCATAACTCATTCAATTGGTTAAAATGATAATTGCACTTTATGAACTCTTTATAAGAAATATTATCTATACTTTTGAATATGAACTCAAATTTCTAGCAATAATAAAGTTTTGACTGACTCATAATTTAATGGAGATTTGCATAACATGGACAGAGACATATAGATAGCCAGTAAAAAGTATATTGAATTCTCTACTATTTGGAAACATTTCGCAAAATCTATTGAAATGGCTTGGTTTATTTTAATCAGGAAAGTTGATCCTACATAATGACTTAGCTTGAGGGACCAAGCAAATGGTCAGATTGTTGTAAATTTTACCTGTTAGTATCATTCTGATCGATCTCAAAAGATCCTGCTGTTGACAATGACTCAATGTTATCAAATTGATTTCTAAAAATCTTCTGTCGTCTATCTTGTCCTGAAAAACACTGGGGTGTAGGGGCTGTTGATATGGAAGAGCAATGACTAAGATCATATATACTTGACAATGAGTTGAGTAGCAAAACCATGTGATATTGTCAATCAACAGTACAACAAATGCCTCTCTACCAGTTGAATCTTCTATATGATTGATTTGTTTTCTCTTATAGTTTTATATAAGTGGACACATGAGAGTTTGCATAAATAGTATGACAATGAGTTGGAAGGCAAAAACCATGTTATACTTCAGGTGCTACTGTCTTTAGCTGGTTCCCACATAATGTCTATTCAATGCACATCAGTAGAATTCTGCAACTTGATATATAAACACATACAAAGAAGGGTTTACCATAACAACACTAACCAAAACTTGAAAACATACAAAAAGCTTTCTCTGCTTTCAGAGTCCTTACTAATTCTTCCCTTCCTTATTTTATCATCTATATTGAACTAAAAGACCATGGCTATCCGTATGCCTCGTATAATCAAGAAGACTTCTACAGCTGGAGACGTTCCGAAAGGCCATTTTGCTGTTTATGTTGGGGAGAAGCAGAAAAAGAGATTTGTTATCCCCATTTCATTCTTGAGCCAACCTTTATTTCAAGACTTGCTTTGTCAAGCTGAGGAAGAATTTGGCTTTAATCATCCAATGGGCGGTGTCACAATTCCTTGTAGTGAGGATGTGTTCATTAATCTTACTTCTCGCTTGAGTAGGTTCTGAGGCTTTTCCTTTCACAATTTTGTAAAGAAGTAACCTTTCTAGTTAGGAGAGACTCACTATTCAATACACATTACTGAAAATTAGATAGAGGGGGCTATTTGTCGTGGATCCCATTTTTGAATGTAATTTTCAGTAGCTGATGTTAAAAAGACATAATGAAATCTATTCAGATTCATTCTTTCGTCAATTGATTTTTCAGAATTCTTGTTTGCATGATTTCATTTCTTTATAACATGGGAATTGGAGCTTCTCAAGTGCTAAAGTCTACGTTAGGATAGAATTGATTTTTCAGATTCAAAATGAAAACTTTGATGAAGGCCTGTTTGGATAGGACTTTGTATCTACATTAGGATAGATTTCAACAGACTCCTGAGGCGTTGGAGAACGTCACGGATAAAACTGGCACTAGTCTAAGCCAGTTTTCTGTATTCAATTCTGCCATATAGGTTATTTTCCCATCAATGTCTAATCTCTAACCCATTGTTTTAGTTCATTTGCAAAGTATTCTTTGAAATAAGACTTTCGTTTTCGAATTAATGCAGTTTGCTTGATACGATGGCATGCCGCGTTCTAAGGTCACTAATATAGGGGAGATATCAAATTATGTGTGATCAAACAGATAAAATTACTCATCTAACTTGAAAGGAAAAATATTAGAGACAACAAACAACGTATTGAATTCGATAATATTACAAAATGTGGTATATATATATATATATATATATATATATATATTTTAACCCCTCAATAAGTAATTACACTTGAAAACTCGCTGCTCATCTCACACTTATTCCTTTTAAAACCCAATTTTCTAGTTTCAACACCCCATTGCATGTTAACATCATCACTTGGTTTCTTCCTTTTCTTCATATTTACTTCTTCAACATCTCGTGGAAACTCTTGTACCGTCCTACAAGACTCTGAAGAAGTACTACTATTAGACTGTAAGATTCTGTTTACTGTGGCTCTTAGAGTCAAATTAGGCAAGAGAGCATCAACAAGTATATTTCTAACCCCACATACGCAAACAGAGTTAGACATAATATGATTCCTTATGCATTTATCGCAGAAACTACTAAAACAACATTTGCTCGCTATAACTGCATCTTTCATTAATCCTTTACACAATGAGCAGTGAAGCTCTGCTGGTATATCTGTATAGGAACGCTTAGAAGACGATGAAGAACATGACAATCCTTCAACTTCCTTAGTAAAAGCTGCTATCAAAACAGCAACACTTGCACTTAGTTTCTTGATGTCATAATTGGGGTCACCATTTGTAGGGCAATGCTGAATGAAATGCCCAGGCACCTTGCATCGATGACAGACATACCCCGGTGGTGGGTTTTTCCATTCCATTCCACCTTGTCCGACACTAAAGCCAGCTGATCTTGTGTTTTTATACTCAAGTGATATGTTGACAATTGAATTCTTGATTATACTACTAGTAATAGTGGGCACTGGATTGCCTAATTGACTTGGCATTACTACTTTTGGAATTGCATACACATCATCGCCAAAATCATCGTAATCAATATCTTGAGAATATTTGGACTCTTTTTTAACTGAATGAACCTCCTCCTGTTTACACAACACTTGCTTGGGTTCCTCTGTAATTACTATAGGGAAGCAAGGTAATCCAGGAAGGCGACGAATCAAAACAGTTGTACTTGTAGGAATCAAGGTGGCATGATCAACATAATCTTCGTTAGTTTGTACGTTGGTGAGAAGAAGGTCGAAATCTTTACCCCAACCATAACGCTTGGATTCAAATATTTTTGATTTCAAATTCCCAACAGAAATAAAATGATCAAGAATTGGTATTGAATCATAGTCCTTACAACTTTTATACTTGATATACACTGCCATAACTGAAATATTTTTGCTAGAAAAAAATAACAAAAAAAGAATAAGAAACAAAGTTAAGAATAGTGAGTGAATTTGGTTTCACAGAAACAGAGTTATATAGAGAGGAGACCTTTTTTTTTTTTAACTTCCGAAACCAATTAGGAATCTGAAAGGAAAAAAAGTTTCCTAAAACTGTAATCCCATTCCCATACTTTCCTAAGCCAACTCGGAATCTGAAAGAAAAAAAAAGGTCAAACAACCTCTCTACCACCACAATGGTAGAAATACCTTTCTCAGATTTATTTTATCCTTTGAATATCTGATATTGTAAAAAATATATATATTATATTCAATTATTTATAATTCTAATCGTTAGATTGAGAAACCTGATGGGGCAATTATTTTTTCAGGTATGGGATACATTTTTGTTATTATATCATTGTTTGACGGTAATTTTTTGTGGTTTTGTGCCCCTGTTTTTTTTTGGTTGTTTATATTCCTGTTTAACTATATTTTTGTGGTTGTGTATCCTTATATTAGTGATGGACAAAGATTATAATTAGAGCGAATAAATATATAGTGCATCCAAAGAACCGTTAAGTTGTTTTTAAAATTTCCTCAGATAATTAGGTACAAAAGGTAAACTTATATTCGAATCAACATAACTTTTAGTGACGCAATGGTATTATTTCAGCTACAAATTAAAGACAGTTGAAATAAGTCTATTTTTAGTGAGAAACGTCTCCATTAACTTCAAAATAATTGAGCTTTTTTCTAACATATGAATTCGACATTTGTTTAATACATTTTACGAAACATTTTAATCATGGATAAATGGCATGATGTGGGTGCGCAAACAATTTAAATGGCCAAATTTTGAGTTGTTATTTGGCCTATATAAACACATTTCAAGAGTGTCTACCACCACAGCTCTTAGCAAAACTTGAAAGCATTCAAAGAAAAAATATTCTGCTTTTGAGGTCTTTAGTAGTTCTTCTCATCTATACTTAAACTAAAAGATCATGGCTATTTGTCTGTCTCTTATAATCAAGAAATCTTCCACATCTAGATATTTTGTTGTGTATGTCGGGGAAAAGCAGAAGAAGATATATGTGATCCCCGTATCATTCTTGAGTCAACCTTTATTTCAAGACTTGCTCAGTCAAGATGAAGAAGAATTTGGATTCGATCATCGAATGGGTGGTCTCACAATTCCTTGCAGTGAGAATATGTTCATTGATCTCACATGTCGATCACTTGAGGAAGTGAAAAGGAATTTACCATTTATACTCTTCATATGGAAATTTGGAAACTATAAAGACATTGATTGCTCTCTACATTTGCTGAAATAACTCCGATAATTTGCATAGGGAAAGTTGATCCTACACAATGACTTAGCATGAGGGACCAGACAAGTTGTCATATTTTACAAGTAAATTTATTTCTAATTGCAGACCAAGTGGTCGGTCCGGACCTGAATAATTACAGGACAATTGCCTGTTGTTATCAATTTGATTTATAAAGATGCTGTGTTTTCAATCATGTCATAAAAACAATGGGCCTAAAGTCTTGATAACGAGTTGGACAACAAAACCATGTGATACTTCTTCATCTTATACTTCTTACATTATATTAATGGTGTACACAAATCATCATAATCCACCGATTTCATTATGAGAAAGAGGTAGGACCAACCAACTGTTGCATGTTGAACTTGTATGAGCTAAAGTAATTAATCATGTCAATTAGTTGGAAGACAGAACCATGTGGTTATTGAGATGTCATTCTCTTCACCACAAATCATGAGATTTTATGACTTGCCATTTGCTTATATAAACTTGTTTGGTTAAGTTTCTACCACCACAACTCTCTACAAGACAAGAAAACTACTCAACTTTCTTGTGCTTTCAGGATCTTAAGTAATTTTTTATCTTCATACTTTGCTCATCTTAATTAAAAGATCATGGCTATTCGCGTTCCTCGTATAATCAAGAAGTCATCAACATTCTTGGATGTTCCCAAGGGTCATTTTGTTGTATATGTTGGGGAGAAGCAGAGGAAGAGATTTGTGATACCGATATCATACTTGAGTCAGCCTTCATTTCAAGACTTGCTAAGTCAAGCAGAGGAAGAATTTGGGTTCGATCATCCAATGGGTGGTGTAACAATTCCCTGCTCAGAGGACATCTTCATTGACATCACTTCTCACTTTAGGATTTAAAAATATAGTTGAGAATTTTTTTTCCTTTTTATAGGTCTCACAATTTTGTTAAGGAAATCCATCTTGTACAGTTGATTAGTTAGAAGTGAGTCTTAGCACCACAAAGTTAGGTGCTTTTTTACTCACAAATTAAAGAAAATACTTCAATGAATACAGATACCAAAATTTGTTTCTCTCAACTAAATGCTTGAAGATAAATTTATTTTGTAGTTCTGAACCATTCAAATTTCAACTTATCTACTTTGGCCAAGGTATAACTCGAAATATTGCCTGATTTGTTGGTTAAAATTTGGATATTTAATAATTGGCAGAATGACCTGAGAGACCCCTGTACTTGGCTCCGTTTGTCAGTTGAACCCTCATACTCATTATTTTGCCAACTAGACCCTTAAACCCATCAGAACACAACATTTTAAGCCCTACGTGGAATTCCACATCATTTTTTAGTGCCACGTACGAAATTAAGTGCTAAAAATATAAAAATAAAAATAGATCAATTTTTTAAGTTCTTAAACTTTTCAAATAGTCATCTTCTTCATATTTGGTCACAAATTGAGCACTAAATTCATACCCATTAGATCAAATTCTTCTAGATTTAACTTGTAAATTCAACTACAAGTTCACCAACACAAACTCAATGAACCCCAATCGAAATTTTTAATTAATTTTACAAATTTACAAGATCCACTTATTATTTTTAAGCTTTTTCAAGCTTATCAATGGAGTTTTAAAATTTTCAATAGTCACAATCATCCTTCACATTATCCACATCTCCTCATTGAAACCATCTAATAAAATAATGATACTAACATTTTTCAAACCTAAAAAATGAAAATTTTAGAAGAAGTTGAGGTTATCAATTTGTATAAAAAAAAGAAGAAGTAGAAGAGGCGGAGAAGAGTGAATGTGGGGCTGGAGAAAGAAGAATGAACTGGAAAAAGAAGAAAGTTGAGGGCTGTGGTGAGGGGTAGAGGAGGGAGGCTGGTGGAGAAGAAGAAAGTCGTGGTTGAGTGGGTGAGTGGATGAAGGAGGGTTGAAGAAGATGAATCTTATTTTTTAATTTTATTAAATTGATTTTTTTAAAAGTAAAATATTGTTTTAACTCACTTTCAAGCGCGTGTAATCATATATATTTCAGACTCACCAATATCAATGTCACATAAACTCGATCAATGGTCATAGGGGTTTAAAATATTGTGTTCTGGTGAGTTTAAGGGTTTGGTTGACAAAGTGATGAGTATGAGGGTTCAACTGACAAACGGAGCCAAGTGCAGGGATCTCCTGAGTCATTCTGCCTTAATAATTCTATCAAATATCTTACTGTACTACATGTTGATTATGATACCATAAACTTTGAGAGATTTTTGTATAAATAGGAAATAATTCGAGACATTCACCAGTACTACAAGAAAAAAATTCCAAGATTATTCCAGTTACAAATTTGATTCACTCAAAAAAAAAAAAAAAAAAAATCTTACACCTAACTTAATATTCACTATTTTGTTCTTTAAATCAAATATTTATAATTACCGGAGCATCGAAGTTAGTGCTAGGAAAATAACTTCTTCACATGGAATGGTAATTCCCATGTCATGATCGAAGCCAAATTCTTCCTCAGCGCATTGTAGGAGGCACTGAAACAGAGGGTGAGTCAAGAAAGAAATTGGTACGATATATCGAGTTCTGTTCTCTCCAACGTAAACTGCAAAATGTCTTTTTGGTACGTCGATGGGAAGGTGATCTACATCATCATAGCCCTGTTTCTTACCCAAACTCGAACACCTTTTCATAATTTGCTTCAAAACTGCAGCTTGTGATAGTTTGTTTGATATTCTGATAGCCATTTTTGTATGTTTTCTTGAAGAAATTTGAGAGCTTTATACTATTAAAGAAGTACTAGTAAGGTAGTGTTTGGCATAGAGAGATGTGAAGCTATTTATGGAGGAAGATCCAAACTTATTTATCTTTGTTTATATATGAAGAAACCAATGTATTTGTACAAGATAACAAACAAGATTATGTACTTAGGGAGCCAACTATTTAACCAATGGATTGCTCTTGCATATACTAATACTCTCATGTTTCAATTTGATTGTCTGATTTTGACTATTCGAATTTTTTTTTAAAAAGTAAAATATACTTTTGAACGTGCCAAAATGGTTTTTAATCTTTTAATTTTAAATCATGTGAAAAGTTAAAACCAAAAAATGCTCAAAAAGAGGGGAAAACATTCATTTTGAAAAGGATTAAAAACGAAAGTAATACAAATAAATCGAAACATGATAAGGTAGAAAGTAGGCAGGAAATTAGATATTTACAAAGCAGACGAAAACACCAATAAATCAACGATCATTTACAGAATCTATTCATTCCTGAAAAAAATACGATGTCATGTACAGGAAAATACCAGTCAATTATCATTAAAAAAAAATGTGCGATGTGCTAAAAGATAAAAGAACCCCTAGTTTTGCACTTGGGATAATTAATTAATCAGGCATACGGAATGACATAAATTTGTACGTAATAAATTATTATTTACTAATAATAACAGTTAAGAACTCCTTATATACGATAAAAACCGATGACAAGAATTCAAGAAGTTTTTTTTGTTTTTTTTTTTAAAGCAAATTTACCACTAGACAATGTCTAGCGGCCTTTTATTAAAAATAAAAAATATCAACAGGGACAAGTACAAGCAAGGGGGGCTAGGTCTTATCTTACTAATCTTAATAAAGTATCTAACTCCTGCTACCTAACAAACATGAAGAAAATAAGAGCTAGAGAGAACTAAGTATTTTCTGATCACCACAGAGTTTGTAATATACTCCGTGATGATATTACAAATGAGGAGTCAAGAAGTACATGTTTGCATTTTTTATTTTGATAAAAGTCCTGGAGTCATTGTCTTTATTTATTTTTTATGAGTCAAGCACGTAAAAAAAAAAAAAATAGGTGACTTTAAACACTTGAAATCAAAACCCCCTATATAATATCTATCATAATATGTTAAATTATGTGATCAACCCATCTAGAAATTTAAATAAATAAGGAGATACATTTTATTTGCTTAACCATGTTTTCAGTATATTTTAATGTCGATATTTCTACTATATGATGTCGGGGTTCTACTATTATAACAAGGATATTTTTCTGTCGTAGCTATTATAATAGTAGAACCCTGAATCGCATCTTTTATCCCAAAGAAGTGATATGGCTAGAAATAATCTACGCCAATATATGCATTATTAGTAGATTACAATTCAAAAAGAATGTTACCAGTTCTAATAGTTGGACTTTCCTAAATAAAGTATGCATTAAAAGAATTTCAAATATATTGATCGAGGTCTCAGAGAGTGCAACAAAAAATATACAACTTGCAAGAAAAAAACCAATACTTTTTGTACAAATTCAAAAACTTAATCTATCATGAATTCAACCTGCTGAAACTTATACTGATCCATAATCATGCACCTAATTAATACTAATATTTTTTTCTCCTAATCACTACTACCGAAGCATGGAAATAATTAGTGTGGCGAAAACAACTTCTTCGCATGGAATGGTGATGCCCATGTCATGATCGAACCCAAATTCTTCCTCTGAGTGTTGGAGAAGAGACTGAAAATCGCGATGAGTTAGAACAGAAATAGGTACAATAAATCTAGCTCGATTCTCTCCCACGTAAACTGCAAAATGTCCATTAGGTACGTCAAGGGGAAATTGATCTTCATTGTCAATAAAAACGTGCTTCTTATAACCCAAATTACTCGAACATCTCTTTAGCATTTGCTTCAAAATTGCACCTAGTGGTAGTTTATTTGATTTTCTAATAGCCATTTTTATATGTTGTAATTTCTTGAAGAAAGTTGAGAGCTTTATAACAAAGACGGAGAAAGACCAATACTTCTCTTTGTTTTTGAGAGAAATGTAGGAACGTGGAGCTATTTATGGAGGAAGAGCCAAATTTTTTCTTTGTATAATTGTATTTTGTCGTACCACAATAAAATTAGAATCTACTATGAGATAAATCACTTATGTCGAAACACACCTATTTTTGGTTAAGAGTTGTCCTAGGCAAGCTTTGTAGAGTTTGGGTAATTTCTAGGTGAAGCTGAAAGATTCATTCACTACATCGTATTTCAAGATCTTGACCAAATTGTACGATTCTTATCTATCTTTATTTTAAAAGAAATCAAATCAACGTTTTTTTTAAAAAGAAAAAACTATTTGGATAACACTAACATTATTGTTTTCACCAAAAAATGGTTGTTCTAAAGAATATCATGGTGCCAATTGCCAGTCAACTAGAATTATTTAATTTGACTTAATTACATGATTTAAATATGAGCTCCAGGACTTAATTACCCGTACATATTCTTGTTTTCCTTGGTGAATTTCACTTTCATAGGTAGCATAAATTAAAAAAAATAAACCTTGTGATACTTGCCCAAGACAACACAAAAGTTAGGCAGGCGACACCTTGATACTTGTACGATCGATAATAATAATATACCACTATCTACATGAATTGTGGTGCAATGATGACACTGTTTCACCCTTAACCACAAGTCTCGGGTTCGAGTCTTAGGTATAAAGAAAATTTTATTGGGAATGTCACCCTCGAATGAGTCACGCAGTGCGCATAGATTGACTAACATGCATACGGGCCCTTTGTTTCTTTGAAATAATGAGTATATACTCTACTTGTTTGATTGTACTTGGGATTAAGGAATTTTCAACAACTATTTATACCCATTTTTTTTCTTCATTTCTGGATGTTGACCTACTTGTGCGACTACGACTAGATCGATAAACACATTTATTGCGTAGATTTCGTACTGTTCAATAAAATATCCCCCAACTTATGATCCCCCAACAGATCCGGCTCCCCTCCATTACCCCCTTTCCTTTATTTCGTCAAATGCACGTCTAGATGAGAGACATGTGTCTTATTTAAAGTTTATAGGTCAAAATTATATTATATTAACATATAAAATAACCATAGTTAAGTCAACTAATTTTAGAAAACTACTCTCCAACTTAGGTTCTTTATCAATTGAACTGCATTTTTATTTATCTTTGTTTTAATTAATTAGAAGAAACCAACGTATTCTTAATTAAAAGAAACAAAGATTATATATAGAGGGTTTGCTTTCAAATGAGACAACGAACAAACACCTTGATACTAGGATGATACTAACAATGTTTTTAACGATCAATGGGTTGTGTTCTAAAGAATATGATGCATGATAATTAATTAAGTACAAGAAACTAGCATTATTTGACTTATATTTGTTTTCTAAATTTCTTTTTAAAATGAGGGTAATTTTCGAAGAAAGTACACCTTGTTACGTAGTTTACATTTGGAATAAGGAGAATTCAGCTGTATGGAATCCATATTAATTATAATCACAATAATATACGATACAATCGGTGATACTAAGAGGGCACTAGAGCAACTAAACGCATACAAAGGCAGATTCCTACAACAATCTCAAGTTAATATACAATAATAACTAAATTCACAATCAAATATTTCAAGATATTTTATGAATACTTTAATACATACATATAAAGTTTGAGTAAAAGTCAATGATTTCCTATATATGAACTCAGATATGATACTCTGGATGCCATGTCCTTGTTTTGATTAAAAAAAAAATGTTTAAAGTGTGAGAACAAGAAATATGTCTGTAAAAGAATTTAAGACGTCTTCTCTTGTAAATTATTTTGATGGGATTAATTGTATCTTTGCACATTTCATTAGTAACTCTATATTTGTTTTACTTGGATTATAAAATCCATACAGATTATCATTAAATCATTACATTATATTAAAGTTTCATAACAAAAGAAGTTCACAATGGTATTATGTTAGTAAAATGAAGTTTTTTTTTTTAAATATAACGTCCTGCATTGTCTTTTTTGTGGGCAATGGCATAATGTTTTTTTCTTTCAAACACTTTCACTAGTGGATAATGGAAGTGAGTGATTGGAAAATGAATTCTTCACAGGGAATGGTGATGCCCTTGTCGTGATCAAAGCCAAATTCTTCCTCAGCGCAACGAAGGAGGCATTGAAACTCGGGGTGACTTAAAAAAGAAATAGGTACGATGTATCGAGTTTTATTCTCTCCTACATAAACTACAAAATGTCCTTTTGATACGTCAATCGGAGTATAGTCCTTGTCGTTGTACTTGTACCCGTTCAGCTTCTTACCTAAACTCCAACACCTTTTCATAATTTGCTTTAATACTGCCACTTGTGGCAACTTGTAATTTGATTTTCTAGTGATGGCCATTTTTTATTTTATTTTTTGATATTTAAAGAAAGCTGAGAGACCAAATACTTACTTCTCTTTTTTTCCTTTGAGAGAAAGAAATGTTACTAAGTAAGAAGTTCTGGGGTTTGGAATATTGAAGAGATGTGAAGCTATTTAAAGAGAAAAAATTCTCAACTTACAAGTTAAGGTAAAAAACACATTTAAAATTAAAGTATCTCGATTTTTTAAGTTTTATACGTGAACTATCATGTGTCTGAGTTTTTTACCGATCAAATATTTATCAAAACACACCTCAACTATCAGTTATTTTTTTTTTCCTATTTGAACAATTGTGATTAAACAACTGATAGTTAAAGTGTATTTCGATAAACATTTGGTGATAGTTCACGTAAAAAACTCACATACTAGATAGTTAGAATATGTTTTTGAAGGTGTGGAGTATGGTGAAGTAAAACAAAAGGAGGGTGAGATTGTATTGGAGAGGACAAAATAAGACATTGGGAGGAGAGGAGGGCAAAGCTCTATGAATTTACCGTACATATTCCTCCCCCTCACTTCGAATTTATATTTCATAGGTTGCATAAAATAAAGGATTAAAAAACTTGGATTCTAATTAATCTTTGTTGATTAAGAAACCAATGTATTATTAATAAAGTAAAAGAAACAGACAAGATTTCTTAGGCTTTGCTCAAGATCGATCAGTTTATATAATACCAATAATATTTTTTAATTATAACTACCATATATATAGATATATCAAATCATTCCTCGAAAGAATATGTCAATAATTAATTTAAGTACCAGAAATTACCAGTCAATTAGCATTATTTGACTTGCATGCGTTTTTAAAATTGCTTCATAAGATGATGGTAATTAATATATATATTCTCGAACAAAGTATCTATAGTTGTTTCTTTTTTATTTATTAAAGGAATATAGACAATTCAGCTGTACGGAGTCGATATATTAACTAACTAATAGTCACCGCAATATACTGCCTTCGCTTCAAGTTGTCTTAATTTTACTTGCACAAAGTTTTAAAAAGTATAAAAGACTTTAGATTATTATTGTCTTAAATTAGAGATATTATAATAATATCATATGACAAGTTAAAAATAAAAATATCAAATTAGTAAAGATGTACATACTCTTTTTTAAAACATGTTTAAAAAAATAAGGAAAGTAAGATGAACAAATTGACAATAGAGGGATATTATAAAGTAGTTCAAAGAATTAATCATTATGTTAATTGTTAGGATCAAGCGCTTATCAATATCATGCCAAAAAAATATAACTAGTAGTACAGATGTAATTTTATTTCTTAATTAAGCCACCAAGTAAGTATCATGTTCGATTATGAATTCAATTCCGACTATCCCAAATCCATCGTGAGCTAGCCTTGTCGTTTACAGGATATTACCCAATACATTATAATGAATGAGCTGTAATAGTCACTTTCATATAATCATAGGTTGCATAAGAAACCTTAATTTGAACGTTTGTTTTTCGACGAATTTAGCTCCAAGAATCATTGTTATTAGGACCATACTTTCCATTATCAAATAATTACAACTTTGCTACACTCATTTACTTTGACACTTTCCTTTTCAATTATTCTGTATTTTACTTATTTTGGTTTTTGAATAAACGGACAAGATACAACAAGTTACCGAATTAAATAAGAAAATTGTAGAATATTTCTAACAACTTATTGCATATATATATATATATATATATATATATATATATATATATAT
>JAJOOE010013594.1:0-13603 GCA_036250405.1 Solanum raphanifolium
GAAGAGCACCATATCTGCTTTACGAGCTTTAAAAGAGATTCGAAGCAAGAGCTCAACGGTTAGTGCTTTCTCGTTGCCTCCATTGCAAATTAGTGGACTGGAAGATACTTGGAATAAAATTCCAATCTTAGAACAAGCAGCCAAGTAGTCTTAACTATATCGGGACAGTTGTTTGATGCCCCCCTGAATGTGTTCTCTTTTTATACACCAAGTAGTATTTTTCTTTTTTCCTTTTTTGGTTCTGATAATTCACATGTTTTGCATGTATTAGATACTAACACACATGTAAAATACACAAATTTTAATCTCAAAAGTGTGTGTGATGAACTCCTCTCGTTCATCTCTTAAACTGATTATTCTGCTAGTATGTATCTTGTTTGCCTTTAAATGCCTTTTATCTTTGCTATGCACACTATTGAGTACTGCCTGCTTCGAGCCTGCCTCTGCCTAACTTGTTGACCTCACGGCGGTGAAGACAGTCTTTATTTGTGTTACATCTTTGAAGTGAGGGCTTATCATAGGCATTGAAGCAACCGAGAGAAAGTAAGTTAACAATTGCACATTCCCCTACTTGGCATCATTAGGTCACTGTGGCTGGCTGTCGTCCTTGCTCGACTGGTGAGTTTTGTATTCAAGCTCCCTTCTGCTTTTGTACTCAAGAGTGTTAATATTCATCTGACTCGAGGAGAAACCTCTGTTCATTACCATTCGAGACTTTATGCCTCTAGAAACTGTCTACCTGAGAATGTCCCTGAGCCAATATGTGTAGGTGACTTGGTTCTATCAGAAAACAGATTTGTCTTCAACACCTGTTTAGTTGGTGTCAAAGAGAAACCCAACCCTCTTCCCAACATTCAGTGATCATAAAACTACTATTCTCACGAGTTTAACTTCTATGTACTGACAATTTTCAGCTGTAAGATTTACCTAAAGCTAGCAGCTATAGCCTATATAGGTAATCGACCGTAAAATGGATTCGTAACCTGAAAAATAAGGCAAGTTTTTGCTACAAGCAAATGTCTGGAAAGTTGAAGATTTCTGAAGGCTAAAGTGAAAAATGCAGAACAAAACTGCTATAGAGGATTACCATAGAGGGACCAAATTAGACTAGAAACTGGAACTTCATTAATAACATTTAAGATTAACACTTTGCTACCATTGAAGGATGGCAAACAACAACATAATACCTAACATAGTTGATAGTACTTCCACAAGTCGGGGTTGGGAGGGTGAAGTGTACGTAAACCTTACCCTACCTTTGTGGGGTAGAGATGTTTCTGATAGACCCTTGGCGCTTAAGAAAATAGTTTTTCTGAACGGATTTGAAAGAAATGCTAGTGTAAAAAGTTGTGATGAAACAATTGAAGAAAGAAAGTACCGACAGTCAAAATCTAATCTTTCAATTCAGAACACACTACGTCTAAATTTTGACTCTGTTCATGCTTGTAATGTTATCGACATGGTAACAAACTAGCTAGAAGTAAGTCACAAGAGCAACAATCACATTATTGTTTTTAGCTAATTTAATCATGAATAAACAAACTCCTTAATTACCTTTTTGAATTTGTCAATAAAATACGGAATTTGATATTTATGGGTTTCGACAACAATCTCAAGTCTATATATAATAACTGGATTTACAATCAAGTATTATGTCTGTTGAATATAATTATCTTTTAAACGTTTCTCAACATATGTTTTCTTCACTAGACAAAATTAGGGGTGAGTTCTATCCATGTCTCACTAAAATACCACCGAGTAGTGTTGAGGACGGGATATACATAGGTCGATTTGATTTGATTATTTCAATGAGATTAATTAGTATCTACTGCATTTTCCTTTTCTAAACACATTTATTTTTTCTAGTACTACATCCAATTCCTTCTACATTTTGCTTTGATCTTTTTAGTTTTTCGACGTCCTGAAAATACTATTATTGGATTTAAATTAAGAAGATAAATATAGCTTATAAGTTAAAAAAAAAGTCTTTACTAATATATGAAGGCACTTATCCAGACATTAAATACTTATGTCCTTAATATATTTGTCATTTTTTAAAACTTTAGAGCAATATTTTTTCTTTTACTCTTAAAAGAAATATTTTAGTTACTCCTACGACGTTAAATTCTTATGTTCTACCTTAATTTTCTTATATGATTTACTTACGGATATGTGGATCCTTCGGAACATATTTTTAGTAAATATTTAACAAATGGAATAACAACTTATTTATCTAGGACATATTTTTTTTCCCAATTAATTTAGTAACTTACTTAATAAATGGGCTAATAACTTATTTAATACATGGGTTAATGTATTTTTTCCCCAATAAATGGTCTAATAGATTTAATTGAAAAGAATATGTCCCATAAATCACATAACAAATTAAGGTGGAACATGAGGATTAACATGGTAGTGATTAATATGACCCTTTTTTTGAGTATCAGAATAAATATGACTTTAAAGTTACAAGAAAAGGATAAATGTATTGAGGACACGAGCATTTAATGTTGTAGGGGTAAATATGACCCTTTCTGAGAGTATAAGAACAAATATGACTCTAAAATTAAATGAAAATAGCAAATATGTTGAAAAAGTATAACAAAGGCCAAATATAACCTATTTATGGGAGTATAAGAACAAATATAATTCTTTTCTATATTGTAAAACTATTTTTTTCTATCCGTTATTAAATACCCTCAATAAAAACCTGACTAAGTCTGAACTTACACCGAAAATTTCTACAGTAAAGTGCTCCCTAATTTCAGTAAGCCATGTAAGTGTGCAAATTGCCTCAATTATTTTGTGTCCAAATTGCCTTATAATACTATTTTCTTATTTATATTTAAATTTTGAAAGATGAAAATAATTGAGAATCTTTGCTTTTTGACAGTGGATGTTAGTTAATTTTATTTATTTATTTTTCAAATTAAATTATTTATGTCGATTTTTTAAATATATAGATCAAAATAGTTAACATTGATTTTTTTATTTCGATTTTTCTCGATTTGATTTTCTTAATCATAATGATCCATTTTTTTTAAACATCAAATCAAAGTACCTATCAGTTTCTTTCTTCATTTGATTTGATTTCTTTTTAACTCCAAATCTAAAATGATTGAAGTCTATCTACTTTTAATAGAAGATTTTGAATTAAAGAAAATAAATAATATTTTGATAAGAAGCATTTTATGATTTTATTATATTCGAGCTAACCAATTACTATAAAGTAATTTTATAGAATGCTTTGAATATCGATATGTTAAATCGGAAAGAAAAATGTCACACTAAAATAATTGTTTTTCAATTCTTCCCATGCTTGTACCTTCTTGTTATCCTCATCATTATTGGTACCATACATTATTGTTCTTCTTTATAAAATAATAAAAATAAAAATCGATCATATCTTTACTTAATATTATATTCATCGACTTATTCAAGATTTTGTAAATAGCAATTCTCGATCACATGCACAAATTTATTGAAGTTATGAACCACCACCAAAAATCTTTAAATATATAGTTACATGGCCATACGCAATATAAATCATTAAAAATCGAATCAGATGGAGATTTGTTGTACCAAGATTTTATTATCATATCATATTGAAATTTGAAATATCGAATTGAATATTAAACACCATTCAATCATAATGAATTATTTATTATATATATGAGTAAGATTAATAAATGATTTGAATATTTGATTGACTGTGTCGATAAATCCACAACTCAAAATTTAAAAGTGGAGGTAATCTAACTTCTTTACATGATTTCTCTAAAAGCTAACATGTACCGTTGGACAAATTATGAACATATCTTTTTCTTCAATACTAGTTTTTTCTTCAATACGTAATTACAAAATCAAAGTTTGATTACCTTACCCGAGTTTGATTTGCTAAACTAAATATTTTAAGAGTTCACTATTTGATATTTACTTTGAGTTATGAATTATCAAATACCAAACGCTAAATACTCTGTACTCAGTATCATACAAGCACCAGGAAAATATTAAAGAGTTATTTTATGAAATAATGAAACTTGAATAAGAGATATTATAATTTTTTTTTCTAAAAGATGAACAGATTTTAATTTCATCAAACTATTATATATATATCCCAAAGACAAATTAGCAGTTAATCGTTAACCAAAACTTAAGTCTTACTAAAAGTTATGTCAACTTGGAATATTAAATTTTACTTTAACGTTAAGTATAAGAAAATAAAATAAAATAAAATTACAAGTTGACTTTTGGTAGAAAATATAGATTTACTTTATATTCCTTCCTTTTATGTTAATAATAATAAATAATTAAATATTATAGCAGTAATTCGTGTTTGTCAAAGTTTTAAAATAATAATAAATTATTTATTTTTCTTAAAATTTGATCACAAGCTCTCTAAAGTCCAAACTAATCATTTTTCCCCTTAAAAGAATAAATACTTATGACTTTCCAAAAAATTATAAAGCATGCAATTAATTATTTTCCTTTAACAAATATAATATCAGTGAAATACCAATGTGATTTATAAGTGAAATCTGAAGAGAATGATAGATATAATTTTCGATAGATACTTGCCTCTTTTTCTTTAACAAATAACCAAAATAATTTTTACTATTTTTTTGGTTCCTAAGAATACTTATTATTAATGGCACTAGGAATTCCATGTCACCCTTTTTGCACATATATATATTTTAAGGAACTTATTAATAGGGCCACACAATAAGAATCAAGAAAACGTAAAGGACTTAAACGACGTCGTATTCATCAAATTCATTTACTGTTACGAAATCATTTCTCAATTATAAAACAAATAATTTCAGTTTTCATCTTTACTTGTTCATATTTAATTTGACATATTTCTTTAAACACAATAAATAAAAAACAATTTTGTTACATCACTTCTACAAAGTATAAATAAATTTAGATACAAAATAATAAATTATATAACTTTATATAAATCACTTAATATTTTTAGTATATGACAAGTAAAAATAAACGGAGAGAAACTTTATAGGAACCTATCCATGGTGAAGGACTCCAAGAACTTTTAGCCATTGCACTGTAAACACCATTGAAAATTGAAAAACTTCCCATAAATTCCATTAAAAAAATCATTTTTATATTCATTTTTCTACATATATCATCATATAGATACACTGTATTGTTGTATCTATAGCTTTTGCTTCTAAGAAACCCTTATACACATTAAAGAATACTAAAAGATTCAATTTTTTTTTGCAATCAGCACTTCTTTCTTGTTCCAATCCATTCAAGAAGAAGGTTAATCTGTCCTTTTCACTTCTTTTTTTCAAATACCCTTTGTTCAAGACTCTTCCTTTAAGATGGCTTCTATAACACCCTTATCTCAATCTCAACCCCTTTTGGAGAAAACTCAGTTTACAGTTTTGAACAAGCCTCAAAATCAGTTTTGTTCAATACCCTTTGCAAGATTCACTCAAAGTTCTAATCTTTCTTTGAAAAAATCAAGGATGGTGGTGGTTTCAGCAACAACTGCTGCTGAGAAATCTAATAAGAGGTACCCTGGTGAGGCTAAGGGGTTTGTGGAGGAAATGAGGTTTGTGGCTATGAAATTGCATACTAAAGACCAGGCTAAGGAAGGGGAAAAAGAGCCTGTAGATCAGCCTTTGGCTAAGTGGGAGCCTAGTGTTGAAGGGTACTTGAAGTTCTTGGTGGATAGCAAATTGGTTTATGATACTTTGGAAAAAATTGTGGAAAAGGCTCCTTTTCCTGAGTGTGAGTTTTTCTTAAGTTGTGCATCTGTTAGAGTTGTAATATGTTGTTTTGTTTGGTTCATGGTATTGACAATTGAAAAACTTGACTGATTGGTTCTGCTGTGGGGAGAGGGGGAGGGGTGGGGGGTGGATAGTATGTTATACTCTTTGAACTTTGGAAACTATGTGATTTTGAGATGAGTTTTTCAATTCTGTTGGTACCTATGCTGCTTTTTGGTAATTGATTCTTTGACATCCATTAAGGGTCTAATATATTGTTTTGTTTGGTTCATGGTATTGATAATTGAAAAGGCTTGATGGACTCCTCCTTTTGTGGGAATATATTATACTTTTTAATCAGTTGAGGAGTAGTCTCCGATCCCTCATTTTCTTTTGTCGTAAACAGAAAGTTCCCAGTTGTATAGAAAATCATGTTTTGTAGATTCTTTACTTTTTGGTATATTCCATGTATATGGCCAGTTTGACCATGTTTATGAATGAATGTACTAATACTTGCACTTGATCAAAAATAATTTGTACTCTTTAAACTTTGGAGATCATTGTGGAAAAGGTTTTTTGGTTTCTATTGGTATTTCTGAGCAACATGATAGAGCAAGGGAATTGTTGATAAGTGATTTGGAGAATTTTTTCTATCAAGTTAATCTATGAAGAAAACATTGCATTTTGAGTGCCTTTTAATAACACGAAGAAGTTTTCTTTTCGGAATTGTATGTTATGCTTAGATGGCTCAAGAAGGATAGCCAAACTTCTGATTTGGGATCGAATAATAGTTAACATCGAGCTGCTGTGACTCATTATTTGGTATTTCTGGTATGTCTTAAAAGTGATCTTTGGTTACCAAACACGTAGATGTTGAAATTCTTTCCGAAAGGTGAAAGCTGTGACTCCTTATTTTGGCTAATGCTAACAAAGACATGTAAAGGGATATATCATGGAATTTGTTTTCTGGATAATAGAGAAGCTTAGTTATGAGTGAAGTACTGAATTTGCTGATGTTTTTATGGACCAATTGG
Organism: Solanum raphanifolium; assembly: GCA_036250405.1. Taxonomy (NCBI): domain Eukaryota; kingdom Viridiplantae; phylum Streptophyta; class Magnoliopsida; order Solanales; family Solanaceae; genus Solanum; species Solanum raphanifolium. The sequence goes on from JAJOOE010013594.1 coordinate 6,770, forward strand.
TGGCATTTCAGCTTTAGCTAATGACCCCAGGGCTGGTCTTCCTTGCTTCTTTTTTCTTTTACTTTGGTTGTTTCAGCTTTTTGTTTAGCAATGCTTTTTCATGAATGCAGTTCACAACATGAATTAGTTTAACTTGCTCTACATACAAAATACTTATGGCAAAGACAACTGATCCGTGCCTAACAATTTCCAAGCACACACTCTCCCCATAGATGCATAAATTAATGACTTGGTAGAAAAAAAGAATCTTAGTGCTCTTTCATTTGACTGCAGATGCTGAGTTCAGGAACACAGGATTAGAAAGGTCTGAGGTTCTAGCAAAGGATTTGGAATGGTTTAGGCAGCAAGGTCATGCCATCCCGGAACCGTCAACTCCTGGTGTCACCTATGCTCGTTACTTAGAGGAGCTATCAGAAAAGGATCCTCAAGCATTTATTTGCCATTTTTACAACACCTACTTTGCTCATTCAGCTGGAGGCCGCATGATAGGGAGAAAGGTCAGTGATCTCTTCTTTTAAGTTTTTAGTATTATTCCACATTGTTAGTCTGATACTATGGTATATAAAGCTAGAATTTTATCATAGAAATATGGAACGAACAAAAGCTTAGATGGTTCTAAGTCATAATGAAGGGTATCCTCCTATGACACCCAAAGATGTGACTTTGACACTTAGTTGGTCAATGAGGTGGGAGGAGAACCATGAGGTATCAGGTTCAAATTCTAGCAGAGTAGAGACAAAATATTAGGACCATTTAAGCCTTAGTGGGCGGAGTCACCCAGTACTGTGCTAGTGGGAGGTAGCAAGTACTCGGTGGAATAGCCTAGGTGCTCGCAAGTTGGACCTGACTTCACCGCCATAGAAGGTTTTCTTTTTTGAAGGGCATCCGAGGCAACTCATGTGGAGAAGACATTATTTTTGGTTCTCAATAAACTCAAGTCATTACACCCTTGTATAGATTCATATCTCTTCCCCTCTTCATATTTTGTTTTCTGTTTGCCACTTGAGTTGCCTTTCATAGGCCTTAAAATTTTCTTAATTACATTTTTCTCTGTTTACCATATTTCCATTCATCCACTCATTAGTACTTCAAATTTGATGGATAGTTGAAATGTTATAGGTTCCTATCTTTATCATCGCTTAGTCTCAAAATGGCAAAATCAACTCAAGTCCGTTGAAATTATGATTACAGTAACATAATTGCGTAGTTTTATTCCTTTCCTTCTTCCCTTCTTAGAGCTAATAATGTTGCAAGGAAAAAGGCGGTTACTTGTGGACAATCATGCTTCTTCTTTCTTTATAGGTAGCTGAAAAGGTACTCGACAAGAAAGAGCTGGAGTTCTACAAATGGGACGGCGACCTTTCTCAGCTGCTGCAGAATGTTAGGGATAAGCTGAACAAAGTTGCAGAAGTAAAATCCTTAGCATCCCCCTCTTTACAAGTTTTCAACTTTTTAAAACTATAATCATTCTTTCACTTTACTTGTTTCCATTGATGGTTAACGACTTAACATGATCCATTTTCATCGATTCTTTTACTCAGAACTGGACTAGAGAGGAGAAGAATCATTGTCTGGAAGAGACAGAGAAGTCATTCAAGTTCTCCGGGGCCATTCTCCGTTTGATATTCTCTTGATGCACAACTTTGCGCTTTGTTTCCTTGTTTTAACTTGTACTCGAAAGGTCAAATTTATGTGAATATTTGTGTTTCTTTTTGCTTTCATTCTGTCTATGGTGTATAAGAACTTGATTATAATTCAAGTATTACATCATTATTCAACTCTCAAAGTTGCTGCTGCTCAACTATATGGGGCTATCCAACCTCATAGGAACTTGGTTGAAGGTATGAAAGTAGAAAATCTACATTTTCTATTTTCTCTATTAAAATGTGGTGCTTGTGTATCGTATTTGACCCAAGAAGCATCGGATAGGTTGGAATTCTTACCTTCTTGGTGACTCGTGTTTTCAAAAATATCGTCCTCCTTATATGATCGAGTGACATAATATTGATATATTAAAGTACAAAATTAATTTTTTGGCTTACATTGGAGAGATGAAATTTCACATCTACATAGAGAACATAACTGCAAAATCACCCAGATGAGCTATATGTTTGAGATCAATTTGTCCTAATGCAAAATCATGTGATGCTTTATTCTGAAGATGACGATAACAACATTTAACGATGTAACCCCACAAGTGGATTCGGAAAGGAAGGTGTGTATGTAGTCTTATTCCTACCATATGAAGGTAGAGAGACTATTTCTGGTGGACTCTCGGCTGGCTTACAAGTAATGACTCTAATTTAATGATTTGAACTGATGACTTTCTGACCATTTGATGAAGAACCACTTCTTGATTCAACTATAGATCAAAGGCTTGTTGAAAAATTGTACTCCTTTCATTTTAATTTTGTTTGCCTGGTTTTGACCTGACATGAAATTTAAGAATTAAAGAAGACTTTTGAATAATGTAATTCTACATACATTAAAGATACGTAGAATGACGAAAATATCCTTTAATCTTGTAGTATTAAACATTGCCATATGGAAAGTTAAAATAAGAAGTTGCCAAAAAAGGAAATAAACATTCTTTTTTAATCGGACTAAAAAGTAACGTAAGAATTCACAATTTCCTTGGAAACAACAGATTGCTAAGATGAATTCCTAGACCTAATTTTTCTTTTATGATAATTGTGATGTTCGGATCAGCTTGTGTATATCTCGACTACTTCTCCTGGATCTCATATCTCACTGATAATGCCTTAGCAAGAGTTAATGTTGGTCTGCAATAGCACAATGTTCATTCAGATAAACTCCAATAATGAAATAAGATAAGCAAATGATCACAAATTCAAAATTCTGAAGTCTTCAATCCTCAGCTAACATCAGTCTGAATCAGAGTCACTATAAGTCTGATATAGGCAAAGTTGAATCGATTTCGTTCATGTTCAGAATTGTTGTATAGTTTCAAAGGCAATTATTGTACTAACCTGGATCGTTGTAGGAACGAACATCCACAGCTTTGCTTCCTAGGGATTCTTGCTCCTCTTGAATTCGTCCAGCAGAAGCCACGAGTTTTGCACTACAGTTCTGTAACTCGATTAGTTGTAGCGAGTAAATATCTGCAAACTCAATAGGGATCTCCTCCAAATGAAAGCAATGTCTGATCATGAGATGCTCAAGAGCAGGGAAATGATCATCTGTGGCTTTCAAATACTTGAGATTAGTACCTTCGATTAGCAAAAGCTTCAATCGAGGAAATCCCCCGTCAATCAGATACCATTCTGTGCCATGGCAAGCATCCGGTTTCAGCTTCAGAACCTCAAGGTTAGGACACTTACCTAACATGTTCAAGTCCTTCCATGCTAGACGAGTTCCAACTAGTTTTAACTTCTTGAGCTTAGTTGGAAAATGTTCTGCACTAGGTACGTACACAGGAGATCTCTGGAATCTCAAATCAGAGCAATTTACCCCAAACCAATCAACTTTAATACTCAATGTTTCTAGCTGATGCAGATCAACAAGATGACGGAGGTCCATATCTTCTTCGTGCACTCTATAGTCATAGACGTCCCCCCGAATACATAATTTCTTAATGTTTTGAAACCTTGAAAGGATCTTCTTAGTGCAACAATAAGGAATCAATCCCGAAACAGACTGTATGTTTGGCCAAAACAAGCTCCTCTCTCCATCAATGGATGAACTTGGAGGATCTGGCAAATAAAAGTTCCTGAGTTTCAGGTGCCTTAATTGTGTTGTTTCCCAAATTAGTTCCGGGAACTTTATAAATGAGCTAACTGGCCCTCGAACGATGAATGTTTGTAGATTCAACAATTTGCGAAGTCCTCGAGGTATGCCAAAAGAGTTAAGAGTCGAAAAGGATAAGTACCTCAACAAAAAGAGACTAAGTATCTGCAGGGGAAAGCTTGAGAAGTACATTGAACTCAAGTCCAAGACTCTGATTAAATTCAAATGACCAAGCTCTAAATTGGAATTGTTACTGAAAGAAGGTGCAGCAAACAGGAAAATTGATCGAATTCTTCTCAAGGGACTCTTATCATCATCAGTAGGCGTCCTAATCAACCAGCAAAGTTTATGTGTAAGGGACCTAAACCAATGCTCATCCTGAAACTCAACATCAGTTTGTTGACTTTTCTGTATGCTAATCCATTGACATCCCACACGAGGAACGGATTCTGTTTTATCATTTCTGATAAACAAAAAGTTTTGGCTTTGTGCTTCTCTCAAGCATAACTCATGGACCAGATCATGAATCCTACATGTCTTGATTTTTCTTCCATCTGCACTTCTTTTGCTAACTAAAACTAGACATCTATCCACGAGATCCTGCAAATGGTTTTTAGCCTCTTCTTCCAAGTCACCCTCCAGCTTCAAGAACCCCTCAGCAATCCATAATCTCACCAATCTCTTCACTGAAATTTCACTGTCTTCTGGAAATATTCCAAAATACAGAAGGCATGCTTTTAAGTCATTAGGCAAGTAGTTGTAACTCAATCCGAGCACACGTAGACATTGTTCATCAGGATCTTTCGTTACAAACGACTTAATATTCTCAGCAACATTCTCCCATTCTTCTTTTGTTCTCTTTGATTTGGAGAGAAGACCAGCAACCACGACAATCGTTAGTGGTAACCCTTGACATTTGCTTGCAATTTTCTCACCTATGGTCTGTAGTTCAGGCGGGAAGCTTTCATTTGCAAACGCCTTGCTCTTAAAAAGGTTCCAACTCTCATCTGAATTCATGAGATTCATCTTTAAAAGAAGATTACTTGAGCTAGCATTAATAGCTACCTCAGTATGACGGGTAGTCAACAATATTCGACTTCCATTATTATCAATTGGAAAACATCGTCTTGTGTCATCCCATGCTTTACAGCTCCATATGTCATCTATGACAATAAGATACCTCCTACATTTCAATTTTTTCTGTAGTAGGTCTGCTAGCTCATCCTCATCTCTGCTGTAGACTTTGTCATCGATATTGATTATCGACTGAAGAAGACTTAGCAGGATTTCTTTCACATTGTATACTTTAGATATAGTAGCCCAAGCACGAATATCAAAACGAGACTGAATCGAAGGATGGTTGAAGACTTGTTTTGCTAAAGTTGTCTTACCAATGCCTCCCATCCCAACAATTGGGATGACTTTTAGTTCATCTTTAGAGCCTCCTCTGAGTTCTTCAAGCATCCTTTTCTTTTCCTTGTCACGTCCCACCATATTGTTCGAAACATCCAGATTAGGTAATATTTCTGAGCTACTTGTATCTCGTAACAAGGACAACGTCGATGCTTGGCTACCTTTATGTTGTTGAATCTTTTGCGACTCTTCTTGAACACGGTCAATGTCCTTTGCTACTCGTTGCAAGCTCTCACGAAGTTTCTCATGTGCTTTTCCTCTCTGCATTTCATCTTCTGCTATCATAGCTTCTCTTAGTCCAAATTCAATTTTGTCTTCAACAACATTAGCAAATCCTTTTATCCGCGCTTCCAGCTCTGTCATTGCCATATGATTATGGATTTGTTTCTCAGAGTTCTTGAGAAATGCTTCTATAGAACTGACTTTTTTATGAAGCTCTATGATTTCTTCTCTGTGGTCAAAAGTAAGGGATAACATTGGTGAATCGGACGTCAACAGCAGTTCCATTGTTCTTATAAGAGATGCTATACTTGCATAGGCCATAGGACTTGAAAGCTGCAAGTTGTAGGACAGTAGTGTTACAATAACACGATTTGCGAAGTTGTGAAAAGAACAATAACAACAACAACATACATAGTTTAATCCTACAAAGTGAGGCCTGGGGAGAACAAAGTGTACGTAGATCCTCAAAAATTAGTGCCTCACCAACTATATTTTGAAAGATCCGAGCAACAAATGTCAGTAACAAAGTGGATTCGTATCATTACCTCGGAAGAGGAATAATCAGAGGCGTATCCAGAATTTCGATTAGATGGGTGCACAATTACGAAAAAATATATCTTAAATATAAATTTGATCGATTTGACTTTTAGTTCGTAAGATGAACCATTAAAGTTTAAAAATTATAGGTCCAAAATATATAATACTACTAGTTTTAAATTTTAATATATACATTTGATGTAATTATATAAAAAATTTACAATGCTAAATTTTTTAGGAATTCTCAATGTAACACACTTGAAAATTTTGAAAGAATAAAGGAAAAAAACAAAAGAAAAATTAGTTGAAACGACAAAAGTGTAACTGATAACTACTTGGAAAAGTGTTACTCAAAGAGACAAGACAAATATAAGATTTAAATTTCTATCTCTGACGTAGAGAAATGCACCCAATTATTATCGCATTATTATATGATACTTTGAACATGGATTCACACATCTATATTTAAATATTTTAAAAAAAATAAAACACTACTATATATGATCTAGAGAGGGGAGCATGCGTTCACGTGAACCCACGGCACCCCCTCTAAATACGCCTCTGAAGAGGATTATACATAGCTACAAAAATTCATTTTTATTTTATTTTTCAAGTTCAATCAAATGACAAGAGCGGATCTAGAGCACAACCTACAGGTTCATGAAACTACGCAAACTGAGAAATTTTAAGAAGAAATCCTACTAAATATCTATAAATATTTAACTTCAAACCTTAAATTCGCCTCTCATTAACCTTTCAATAGCAAATTAACAATATTGATGAAATATTTTACCTATCAACCAACAACAACAACATATGCAGTGTAGTCCCACAGAGTGAAGTCTGAGGAGGTAAGAGTGTATGCAGACCTTACCTCTATTCCAGAAGTGAGGTAGAGAGACTGTTTTCAATAGA
>JAJOOE010013595.1:0-11656 GCA_036250405.1 Solanum raphanifolium
TGTTTATGAATACTTAAATGAAACATTCTATTTCTTAAGTTTGCATTATCAGTTTTTACATTATCTTATTCTTTTTTCATTTCAGTTAATATATATTGCTTTAAATAAATAGATTCATATTTAATCTTGATGTTCACACATATTTTATTACTTATATAAAGAATCACGAATCAAAAAAATAATAAAATAATGAAAAGATGTTTGATTAATATATATTACAAAAATTGTAATATTAATATTTGTTCATAATTTATATTTGATAAATTGATACTTTTTTATTTAGCTTGGAATGTTACTCACATATCCTTTGTCAAATTAAAGAACTTCATATATAAGATACTAAAAGAATTATAAGCAAGATGCAGTTATAAACAAATGTTTAATTGATTAAAAAAAATATTTTTCTTCAACAAAATATATGAAATTAATATTCAATTATATGTTGACTTTTTTTTTAATAATCGCGCGAAGCGCGATCAAGTGCACTAGTGTTTAGATAAAGTTTAAAAGTGCTTATAAGCACTTATTTTAAAATTAAATTAACAAAAATAAACCAAAAGTCATAAGTTAAGATTCTAACTTATCAAGTCAATCCAAACAGTGTTGAGATAAAGAGAGTAAATTCTTATTGACTAATTACCTAGAAATATCACTTTTATTTCTCTTAAAATTATAATATTATTTAATTATTTATTTTAAATATATATATATTTAAAACAATAAGAATAGATTTTTCTCTTTTAATGAAATGACACAATTATTCTCTCTTTTTTTAATTATTATTTTTAAAAGGGAATTTTTATTGTTGTTAAAATTGTCGGGTCACATTTTTAATTCCGTTTATTCTTTAAAAAAAATTACTTTTATTTGCTTATTTAATTAAAAGAAAATAAAGTTATATTTGTATTTATCTATTTTATCATATCAAGAGAGAGATTAAAATAGATTTTATCTTATATCATCTAGTATTATCTATTCATTCTATATTATTTCTCATTTTTAGTTGTTTATTTTATCATATTAAAGAAAAGATAAATTATTTTTTTATTATTACATTTTACATTAATTATTATTCTAAATCATTTATCAAATTATTCATTCTTTTAAGTTCTTTATAACGTACAATATACTAGTAGAATATCTATTGCAATTGAGATAGTGAAAGCAAAATGAACAAGAAAGTTCTAATATCCTAATACTCTATCCAAGATATACGATGTACACATTCAGATGCTAACTACCTACCTAATAAAGTTAAATTTCTTTAATTATGTAAGTTGCTATTTGATTTATGAAAGAAAAGTTGAAATTCATGCTAATATTTTTTGACACACACATCTTTGTTATTATCCTATAGGGGCTAATGAGAACACGTCAATCACGACTGAGAAATTTTAAGGTTGGCAAGCTTTGAAGGGTAAGGTGTATATAAAACTTCAGGTAAAACTCCACATTGTAATGGAAAAGAAAAATAAAGAATTTTATAAGGCATAGCTCTAATTCACATGATATGCGGTTTTAGGGCTTGATATAGCATAGTCCAAAACAAGCAAATTTGTGTGGGCTTCAGCCCAAAGCGGATAATAGGTTAGACTTGGGATGCTGGGCCACATGACACCTAATACGAATCTCATATTGAAATAGACAAATCTCATAATAGAATAAGAAAGTAAAATGAAGAGCTTTGTAAGTCATTACTTAAGTTTACATGGTACTTGCGCTTTTGGAGCTTGATTTGGGTTAAGTGTAAGTTTGTAACCCAAAGAAACAAATGCAAACTTGAATCGTGACACCTAGTTGATCCGTCAGAACTGCGAACTTTACCAACAAGAAGATTTGCTTCTAAGGTGATTACAAAGGAGGGGGAAATCATGTAAAATTTATTTGAGCAAATAATTCCCGGGCCCTTTATATCAGATATTAAAGTTCAATGAATCAATGTCGTTGTACACAAATCTGGCTTATTGACGAAAAATATGACAAATGTGGATATAGTATCAAAGCTATTATCACTATTCAAGATGATCATGTGGCCTGATTGACAAGAACATTGCAGCATACTTCCGAAGACGCTGATCATTATCCCCATTTTCGATAACATGTATAGTGGGACGGCTAGTCCTCATCATGTAACGTCGCCAAGCTAACTGTATATTGACAGCAGCCCAGGTTCTCCAATTGGATGAATAATACCTTGCTGTTCTCTTTAGCCTCTCGTTTGCAAATTTGTATCTGAAGTGATCCGTGATAAATCGAAGGTGGTTTGCATCTAAGCCAAATGCTTCTGTAGATTCAATGCAAGTGAATGTTGCGGAAGAAGCTGGAAGTCTGTCAATAAAGGGACGGCGTAAGCACCAGGAAAGAAGTTCATCTCCAAAGAAGCCTCCAGGCTCAAGTATGCTTGTGGCAATCACTCCTTTACTGAGGTTTTGGCTACTTTTTACACGTCCACGAACAATGAACACAACTCTGTGCACTGGATCTCCTTCTCTTATGATCTGTTTAGACAGAACAAAAAAAGGTAAGAGATTGTCATAGTTGCAAGCAGTTATAGTATCACTATACAGAGTGCGTGAATTGGTAGTACCTTCTCATCTTTAGAGAACACAAGTGGCTTAACACGATCACAAATGTTATCTAGAATCAGATCATCCAAACTTTGGAACAGAGGAACCTGAAGTAATGAAATTCAGACATCAATATATTTCCACTAGTAATATGTACCAATTTTGTGTTCTTAGAAGGGAAGTAAGAATTGGCTTTGTATTGTACCTTTTTAATAAGATCAAGGCAAAGAAAGCGTTTGATGTCCCTTCGAAGTCCCTCTGGCAAGTCTTTTACAAGTTCCATCTCATCTTCGCCACCCATCATAGCCCATCTCTGGTGTTCAAAGTGGCGAACTCTTTGTCTTAATTGTGATGGCAATTGTCTTCTCCTCATCCACCATTCCATATCCCTACATCTTAATTGCATTTTTCGCTTTTTTGCCATGACCGCGTGTAAAAAAACCTTGAAAACAGAAATAAAATCAGCATCAATGAATCATGTCACTTTTTAGAAAAATACAAGTACTACTTAATAGCTTACCTGGATGTTACCAATCAACAGAGTAAAGAGCATCAATCCACTAAGCACAAGGCATATACTGAAAATAACTTCTAGCCAGTGACTGGTTGGTTCTAAGTCATTGCCAAATGTGCTGCAGTCAAACACCCAAAGTTGTAAGTGAAGTACTTCAACAAATAGTCTCCAAGGCAAAAGTCATCAATACAGTTCATTTCCGTATTCATATCTTTTCCTCTGGCCAAACACTTTGAAGGGAATTAGAGATTTTCATGTTTCACACCATACAAAAATCAACAACATACCCAGTGTAGTGTGGGTTCTGGGGAGGGTAGAATGTACGGAGACCTTACCCCTACCTCAGAGGAAGAGAGGTTGTTTCTAATAGACCCTCAACAACATGAAGATGGTCTAACCACACCATATTAAGAGCAAAAAAAAAAAGAATTCTTTACTAAGATGTTGAAATCAGCAACCTTTCTGATCTGCATTAGACCGAGTTATTCACTTTTCAAGTCTTAACTATTAAAATATATATAAAGAATGAAGTTATTTACCTAAGGGTCATCAGTCCCCAAAAGATGGGGTAAAGAATCTTAACAGTGACGGATCTGCTAGAAACAACAGGAAGTGCCCATTGGTATATCCCATATGGAAATGGTCCATTGACATCCAAACACATTGGCTTCCTAGTCACTGTTGTTGAGTTCCCAGCACATGGATTTCCCACAGTTCCTGTTGGCAATAGAAACTGATAACACACCTCCTCTGAGCATGACAAAGATAGATTACACGAAGGGTTGCGCTCACACTGCTGCCTTAGACATGAAGCCACTCTTTGTATTGCAAGAACATACCAGCATCCCCCAGCAACCTTCAAATAATAACTTTTACGCCATCAGGTTAAGTTAACTTACAACAAATCGTAATTCTCTATAGTATACAGGGCAAAACTTACATGAGAAGCAATAAAATAAGCAATGAGATTAAGTCCAAATCCCCACCAAATGGTACCAAAAATATATCCAGTAACCTTTTGCATCCTTCTCATTAAGCTTATACAGTGATAAACTTTGGGAAGGAACTGGAACAAGAACATTAATAAAAGGATCGTCATTATAAGCTTTATCTGCTCTTCTCTTATTAGTTTTGGAACCACCAGCCAGAATACAGCCTGCAGAGGAAAATAAATCATGTTTATACAACTTGAACAAATAAATAACAAATATACTCATATCTAGTGTAATCTCACAAAGTCGGGTAAAGAAATGAAGACAAATTAAAGACATACATCTATGGGTTAAAAAGTGTACACTTTCACTTTTTGTTTGTTTTTGAAAAATTAGAAAAATGTTGGATGAAACCATAGCATAGTGAGTAGTACTAATCCGTGACCTTCAGGTTCTTAAGAACTTTTTGTCTATGACCACTTTTAACAATCAAACCATATCTCCATAGGAATAATACCTAACAACTTTTTTACACCTACATATTTTATATTCCTATATTGCAGGAGTATTATAATATTCTAAAAAACCTTCCTACCATGACCTTCTAATATCCACCCTTTCACTTTTTTTTTGTCATGTAACTTAACTACGGCGATCAATTACTATTCCAATAAAAAAAATTATTTCGATAAAAAGTGAATAATTTTTATGGCCAAATGGGTCCTCGAATAAATCTAATCAAGTGGTTATAAATGTATGTAACCTGTGGAACGGGAAGGATGACAAAAGCATCGAACCAGAATCCTTTAAGGGACCTAACATAGTGAGAAGCAATCTCACGCGCATCCCACACGAGTTTCCCACACCCAACCACCAGGGATTCTCTTGACACGTAAGCCAACCGAAACTGCAACCACAAATGGAAGAGGTGCACGGCGTCGACGCTAGTCCGAATCACCGTGACGATAGCCGCCAGGCCGCCGTCCATGTACAAACACGGCGATCCACCACGGCCGATGGATAAGGCGTAAAAGAATAGAGGATCAACGGCTAAAGCCATGCCACGTGCCAATAATATCATTCGGTTCCATCTCTGCACGCGCTTGCTTCGAGGGTCTAATACACGCCCGAACGGCCCCGATGTGTGCCGGCTGCGACTGGACCGGGATTTTCCAGTTTTCAAATCAGTCCGGTTTTGAATTGGAATTAGCGAAGAACCGGCTGAAGCTTCCCACTCCGGTTGGTTAGCTCCGTCGCAACTGGTGGAGTGGAAAACAGGGACGCCAACTTGAGTACATGCATAACATTCAATGGAATTTGAGATTGGATTGTTGTCGTCATCGTTGTCATCGCTGTTATCAGGTTGAACTGATCTTCGTCGGAATATGCCGAACCACCTGATAATACAATTCATATAGCAAAAAATTCAAGTTAGTTCAGTTCAAATGGTTACGTGGCTAGCGAAGAATAAATACATCCCGTTCATCCAAAAATTATACTAGACTAATAAGACGGAAAATTATACTACTACTTATTAGAATTTCTGGCTCCGCTATTGATCTACTGACCTTGAGAGGAAGAAGCGGACGTCTTGGTGAGAAGACATGATGTTGAGAAGAGGGAGGAACCATGGGAAAGAAAGAAGGACTATAGGCAAAAATTGAGAAATTGATAATATACTCAATTTAAGAGGGAGAAATCAAACAAGAGAATTATGTAGAAGCATGAAGAAGAAGGCAACATAATATGCATGTGAGGGAAGAAGTGAAGGTTTTTGGAGAGGAGGGAAAGTGGGGCAAATATATGTATTAATGGGTCGATAATAATTTCAGGATAAAATTTGAAATTAATTTTCTAGCTAATCTCAAAATTAATGAAAGATAAAAATAATCTCATTAAATATTTTAAATTCAAAAAATATTTTTACTTATCTCATTCCGATCCGAGTATAAAATGATGTAAATGTATATAGGTGCAATAATTTTGAAATGGTACGTCTGTGGAATGAGCACATGAAGAGATTGGCATGTTGCTGTAAGGACGAATAACCTATTACGGAACGTCATGATTGTGGGGTCTTGTTCCAGTGCAGCTTGGGGTCCCGTTTATTTTGTTTCTATGACTCTATTTTCTTGCTTTGTAACTTTCCATGTGTACATACAGAGCAAATCAACAAAGAATCAGCCAACTATTTTATTTTGTACATATTGTCATAAATTGTTCACTGGGGCTAGCTGGTTTGATTAGCTTATATATAAGTGAAAACTAGCTAGTTTTACACAGAAAACATAATCAATTTCTGTGTAATTTAAAAGTCACAAAATAGATATTTTTAATATAAATAAACGGAAGGAGTATAAAAGTGAATCACGAACATAGCCAAAGCAAGCGACAAAGGAAAGGAAAGACGTGTAAGGAATGGAGCAGAGAAGAGTTTACTATAAAAAGAAAGAAAAAAGTGAGTGAAGGAAAAATCATGACGTTGAAGTTTGGCACTCGGATTTGGGCATTTGGCCAATCGAACAAATTGACGCACACAAAGCTAAAGCGGTGTACCAGAAAGATTTCATCGCGCATGAACACACTTATCCCTGGCAACAAATCCTTCTTTTCTCTATTTCATTTTATGTGAAATTTTTTTATTGAACGTAAATATGAATTAAAGAAGAGAAAGAGAAAGTCACTCAACTTTCATTCTCAACTCAAAAGTCATTCAACTATGTCTTCTTTGCATAGAAAGTCACTTAACATATTTAATTATTTTTTTCACTAAAATTTTCTGACATGAAATTTTTATTTTAAACCAAAAATTTAAGAACCAAATATACATCCATTTAATAAACCGACCCATTTAATCCAACCCGCTAAATCATTAAAAAGTCGTCATTCTCTCTTAAATGTGTGAACTATTTCTTTTTCTTTCTTAAAATCAAGTATGCAACCAAGATCTCATCATATAATATAAATATAATGTACTAATTATACAATAAAAGAGAAAGCTAAATTTCTAGGTGTGATAGGTGATGTGATGAAATAGCGGTGCAGATAACTCTTTGGTCCACATCTCATATACAATATATGAGATATATATGAAAACATCGGATCTCAAGCACGGAACGATAGAAGATTTGACTAAGAAATAAAGAGAAATGGAAGATTAGCCAATCATAAGTCTAAATAGGGAGACCTGAAATCAAGAAGAGGTCGGACCAGCTTGTCGTGTTCCAGCGATAATTCGACTAGAGATCAGAATGACAACTTTTTAATGATTTAGCGGGTCGGATCATTAAATAGTTTAAATTGATATATATTTGATTCTTAGAATTTTAGTTTAAAATAAAAATTTCATGTCAGCAAATATGTTGAGTGATTTTATGTGCAAAGAAGGCATAGTTGAGTGACTTTTGAATTGAGAATGAAAATTGAGTGACTTTCTGTGAAAAAAGTTGATAGTTGAGTGACCATCAAAGTTATTAACTCAATTAAAGAAATATTTGAAATTTAGGGTAAAAACAAGATATATACTTCATTTATTTCATATTATTTATGTCCAAATATCTATTTTACCCTTAGTGAAATGATTTATAGCAAATACAAATATCTATCACTTGTTTTAGACTACAACTTTCAAAAGTCATTTTGTTTTCCTTAAACTATGTGTCAAGTCAAACTAAATCATATAAAATGGGTAAAATGAGACGGAGGGAGTATTATTTAATTAGCTAACATTATTAGGGATGTATTTTATTAAACTAACATAATTAATTATATTTGAGAACTCTAAATTTGACTATTACTATTATTTAAATATTAAGGGTAAAAAAGAAAAGAGTAATAAAACTTTCTTGATTTTCTAAATTGGACAAGTAATAAAACTTTCTTGATTTTCTAAACGGAAAGTGTCATATTTACCCATGTACTATTAGAAATAGTTTAAATAAGTCATGTGTTATACTTTTGGTCCAAATATACCCTATATGTTATACTTTGGGCCAAATATACCCCTCATCCGTTAAATATTTGAATCTCAATCTTAAAATAGACAAGTGGAGGGTTGATATCAATTTGAAATACCCATATCCTTTTTGTCCAAACCAACACCCAAAATAACTCATAACCCAACACAAATAAAGCTTCTAATATCAACAGACAACAATGGAGTAATGCTACGAAAATAACAATCTTCAATTCAATTTTGACCGCTTCAATAATGACCGCATTCATCTAAGTTGATGATTCTCAACATCCGAACACACACAGTCACTTCAAAATATCAACAACTTGAAATTTTGATGAGTCAACGGTGAAAAATTATTGAAGAATTTTGAATATTTTTTAAACTCATCGTCAAATTTAAAGAACACAAAAGGCCAAAACTAAATTTAGCTCAATAATTCCAGGCAAGAGAAAATCTCAGCTAAAAAGAAAAACTAACCCAAATAATTTTCAATATTCCATTGATTTACAACAACTTCCATTCACAAATTTTAGAAGTAATTCGGCCATAAATATGAATGTTGATTCGAAGACCCAACAATTTCGTTTCCAACTTCTCCACCCAATATACCTTATAATTTTAGGGGTGAATCGAAGCCAATGAAATTTCAAGCACCATATCAGTTGAACTTTTAAAAATTTCAGAATTAAACTGAGACAATGAACTCAATAGTGCACTATTTTTTAAAAGTTTGCAATTTTTTTCAGCGTTTTGTATTTTTGATTGGCAAAACAAATGGAAACAGTAATTATAAAAACCAAATTCATGTACTGCGCGAAGCTAATCAATTAGTAATGTTTTTGACAAACAATTGATTGTGCTTTTGTTTGCTTATAAATGGGTTTGGGCAAAAAAGTGTTTAATTGGGTTATTTTGGGTGTTGATTTGGACAAAAAGGATATGGATACTTCAAATTAATCACAGCCCTCCACTTGTAAGATTGAGATTCAAATATTTAAATATTTAACGGATGAAGAGTATATTTGGCCCAAAGTATAACGGTAAGGGTATATTTGGACCAAAAGTATAACGAAGGGCATATTTAAACTATTTCTACCAGTACATGGGTAAATATGACCATTTTCCGTTTTCTAAATATAATACAACTATTATTGGATAGAGGGAGTATTTGTTTGTTTCATACTCTTCCATATTAGTTGATCATTTTAATAAAATTAGTTGTCTCATGTTAATTGTCCACCTTACTAAATCAAGAAAATATTAATTAAATTTATCCTATATTATTCTTGCAAATAATTCTTTTTTGAAAGTGTTCAAATTTGTTTATAAAAATCCGAATAAATTTTTTAAAGGTTAATTAGTAAATTTATCTTTTTATTTATAATTTTTTAATATACATATAAAAGAAATAGTGATCAACTAATACGAGGGATGGAGTACAAAACTGCAGCCTGTAATTAGTACTCCACTTTATTTTAAATTGTAAAAAATGTAGATTGTAAACGAGTAATGGTATGACTATCTAGAAAAAGATCAGAAATCAATGAATTATATATAGTACAGAAATAATTGCAAGACGTACGGATAACCAATGATCTCATGCATGCAACTATATATAATACTCACTTCAATCAGACACCGTTTGATTGATATAATATAATATTTTTTTAAATGAAAGATCATTGATATTCATGTCTAAAATAAATCTTAAGTAGTAATGTAACTATAAATTATTTTATTTAAGGTAGAAAAATAAATTTAAAAATTCTGTGTTTATAGAAATGTGATATTATTATTTAAAAGAAATCCTAGTAATCGGGATTACTTATATATACACTTAAATAGTTAAGTCTTTTTAAATAAAAAAATCGAAACTGCGGTGACCCAATGAAGTAATTGAGTAACCCTTCTCGAGTAGCTAATATTGTAAAGAATATACGAAGTCTTTAAAAAAAATAGAATAATTAAAGATCCAACTACATTTTTATTACTCCATGCGAATATAATAAAAGTTTTAAGATCTGTAAGTGAGAAATTTCAATCGAAATGTTTATATACCGAACATAACAAAACCAGTTTAATCATAATGCTTTTAAGTCATCCTCATAAAAGAAATTCATTCAAAATAGGAGGACTAGCAAAAATAGGGATATGCTTATGAATCACTAAAGAACTTACATTTTCGAAATAAATTTTAGAAGTCATATTTTGTATCATTGTATTTGTATGTAATTACGACATATAATCATACTCAATTCGGTGTTGATCAAAGTAATATATTAGTAATTACTTGGCAAGCAAATTAGTTAAGTCAAATCAAATAATTAAAGAGTTAAGGGACAAAGACACCCTTAAATTATCTCACTTTATTGAGTTTATCTGAATTATTGAGAGCGTAAATTTCCTACATAACCGTTAATAAGTCACAATTGAGTTTTTTTTTTTTATTTGTAAATCAATTCACAAGTTTAACTGATTAAACATACTAGCTGATTTAACTGATTATATTAGATCCAAGTTATAGGAGTACCATTTAATTATAAGTTTGAGTTGAATATTTACAGTATAACACTAATTCATCCACAAAACATAATTCAGAGTATATTTTCATTTTCTCCGTGTGATTATCTGAATGATCATCTGAAAAATCAATCATCAAATATTCACATTTCACAATCTTTACAATTACACACTCATAAGGTATCAATGATCTTCACTCATTCTAATCTTTAAAAATAAAACCCTAGGGATCTGTGACAAGGTTTCTTTCTAGGGTTTAATATATATCCATGGCTAATTGCAGTACTTATACTTCCTATAATAAAACTAAGCTTCATTTAGCTATTTCTGGGTTGAAAATTGAAATATGACAGAATATATATACTATACATACATATTATGGTTGCGAATAAATTCAGACAAATAGAAGAAAGGAAAAGGATGTTTTGAAACCTGGAGTTTGAGAGTAAATGAGCCATGCATATAGCTCTACTTCATGCAGACCAACTGATCGAAGGTGTTCCAAGTCCGAAAAAGGACTAATTAACGTCCTTGGACCAGCAGAAAAAAGAATTTTTTTTATATTTGGACGGAATACTGGAATTGCATAAGCTTCTGTCTTGATTAATGAGAAGAAAATAAAATAGAGAGAGAGGAAGTAGAAGTATCGTGTGGGAGAGAACTAATTAATTAAGGGAAGGACCAGAGTACAAGGATATGAATACGTACATTTGGTAATATATAACACATGATGAGTTGAAAATCAATGAAGCAAGATGTGTGGTTATCATAAGTAGATTGAACATCAAGAAACAATAATTATTCATGACAATATATAATAATATAGCTATTCAAGAAACAACAATAAGGAACATTATATTAGTTTCCATATATGTAAATAGTTTGGTGTTTGTGAGGTGTGTGGAAGCTTCCTCCCCTTAGCATCAGTCACCCTCATACACTCCAAACAAAAACAAATTTACACACAATCCATGCATTGAACAAACAACAACCTAGCTATTCCATGTACTATATAGATATTCCATGTATTGCTAAATATAGTCAATGAGTAATCATAGATCTACTTACTTTATATACACATACTATATAATTTCAAGTTCAAGGTTAACTATATTGTGGACGATCAGTACTTGAAGTTATATGGATCGACTGAGCAACATTTTAA
>JAJOOE010013596.1:0-25232 GCA_036250405.1 Solanum raphanifolium
TAACACACTTGAAAATTTTGAAAGATTAAAGGGGAAAAAAAACAAAATTAGTTGAAACGTCAAAAGTATAACTGAGAACCACTTGAAGAGGTGTTACTCAAAAAGACAACATAGATATAAAATTTAAATTTCTATCCTCACATAGATAGGTGCACCCAATCATCATCGTATTATTATATGATACTTTGAACATGGGTTCACACATCTATATTTAAATATTTTTAAAAAAATATGACACTACTATATATGATCTAGAGAGGGGAGCATGGGTTCACGTGAACCCACGGCACCCCCTCTAGATACGCCTCTGAATGGATAGAATTTCTTTGTTCTTAATCAGAAATTTCAAATTTTAAATTCAAACTTAAAGAATAGAAAAAACTTTATAACAAACATTTTCTCCTTGAATAAGCTTTACGCAACACAAATCAAGATTTATTAGTAAAAAAAAAAAACTGTGTATGAACTAAGAAGTGAGTCCTACTGCAATTTATCGAAACTTCAATATATAACACCAAATTGAAAATCAGAAGTTGTTTACGTTTTGGAATTACATCTCTAATTAGGATTTTCGATTCGGAAAAAAATATGGTGCGAGTTCATCTTTCTCAACCAGTTTAGGTGAGAGGTAGGATGTAATTCAGCTCTCGACCTAGAAGGAGAGGAAGGGTAATCAAGGAGACTCAAACTTTCGATCTCTTCTCTATGACAGGAAGTTTCTTTCGTATCAAGATTGCGTTACGGAGGACTAACACATTACACATATCACTTTCCTTCTCCTTTCCTTTTCTCTTTTTCTTTAATTGATGAATGAAAGAAAAGATCATATATTATATGTATCCACATCACAAATTTTGAAAAAGTAGACTATTTTATTTATTTTTGGTTATTATTCAAAGTTGGTTAAGGTCGGCCAGGTGACAAACTAAATTTGTCTAATTTAGAAGACAACCTTTTTAAGAATGGATTTGAAAAGAAATAATTATAGGAAAAAGTAGTCTAATTGTCTCTATGATGGAACTAAACAATCTACCTTAGAATCTCATAGCCGAAATTCTATTTAGTCGTTGAACCAATTATATCTCTTTTGACTTTATTTTATTAAAATCCATGGCCGACATCTCCGCTCAAAAAATAAAAATAAAAAATTCGAAATTGGCTACGTACTCATAGATAAAAAAAAATTTGATAAAAATTGTCCTTTCTTGATTTGTCAAAATGTACAAGTAATTAGAGACAACTAAAAAAAAGAAAAGTGGACAAGTAATTAGGGACATGGAGTAATTGTTTTGTTTTGACTAGACACGAAGTTTAAGAAAGTTTAGAAGATTTTTGAATTTTATGGTCTTAAATAAATGTTATGTCAAATATACCAAAATAAACTTGTCATGTGGTTACTATTTATTTTTAAATGGATTAACATAAATATGACAATAAAATTAAAATAGAGAAAATAGTATTTATTGACACTTTGATCGAGCTTTGAAATGCTACAATGTATTGTTTTTCTAAGGAAAATTATTCACTTTAGAGAATAAACATGTTTAGCGAAACTTATGGTGAAGAAATAAGTATTTTAATTAATATAATTAGATATTTAAAAGTAGATTAATTTCTCCCAAAAAAAAGAGCAACTTTCACATATAGCAAACATAAAAATCACATTTGTATGTTATAGTTATAGTTTGCATAATTGCGCTTCATAACAAACATAAATATGTATATTTCGCTGTACATATACAAAAGAAAGCAATTGTGTATAATATGTTTCGGTGTACATATACAAAAGATCAATTGAATAATCTGTGTTTGTATAAAGCGAGAAAGACAAAAGAAAACTGGGCAGGGGAATATTGTATTTGTATAATCATAAGTGTATAGGACGAAAATATATGCATTTGTATTTGTATATACAATTTTCTCTCGCTTTATACAAACACAAACGCAATATATACATTTGCGTTTGTATAAAGTGAGAGACACGAGTGAGAGTGGCGAGCGAGATCTGGGAGAAGGGAATGAAAATATATGTATATATACAATTTTCTCTCGCTTTATACAAACACAAACGCATTTTATACATTTGTGTTAGTATAAAAGCGAGAGAGGCGAGGGAGACTGCCCAGTGAGAACGAGAGTGGCGAGCGAGATTCACCTACATCCTCCCTCTCACCTGAACTGGTCGAGAGAGATGAACCCGCACCTGAAATTAAATCACATTGGTATAAAGAGCCGGAAAGGAAAAAGAGGAGGAAAGAAGCAAGGGACTGAGTGACGAAGAAAGAGGGGGAATCACAAGAAATTTTCATACAACTAGGCCTAGTCTAATTGTCCGAAGTGATTCTTTCTTGATTGGATGCCAGCTTTCTCTTAATTCGTGCACTTACATACAAATCTATAGGTAGTTCATCTCCTTGCGAAATAACAACAGTTTGCTATGGGGTACAATTAAATAAAACTATGGTTATAGCATTTAATTTGAATTAATAGTTTGTTATATATATAATTTTCCCAACAAAAAAAAAAACAGTGCACTGGATTTATTTTTAATATTTTTCTGAGGGATGAATGGGGGGGCGAAATTGTAATATCACAAATTCATATTTCCTAAATTAAATTTAGTTCTGACATTCTTTTTCCGTATTTAACAATTACAAATACTTTTAAATATATTGGTCAAACCCAATCGACAAATAAAAACATTTCTCATATTATTATTTTTCAAAAAAGCACTTTTGACCAAAAAGTATTTTTCAAAATAAACTAGTTTTGACATCTCGGTCAAATAATCTAAAAATTATCATAATTAGTTATAAAGTAAGATAAAAAAAATAATATACATTACCTATTTAATTAATCAATAAAATAAAATATCTAAATATCTATTTAATGACTTCAATTTTTTCCTTATTGTCCTCCTCTGTATCTCCTTCCCTCTTAGTTTTCTCTTCGTACTTTTCTATGAAGTTAACCTATGCCGACCTTATCATTATCGCATAGATACAAAAATATTATTTTTGAAGGATCTAAATGCAATAAATTTTGGTATAAAGAAAAAAAAGATAATATAGAGAATAATATAGCAAATGATAAGAAACAATGTAAAAGTACAATAAAATTATATTATGTGATAATCGAAACACCATAGACCATACATCATACATGTATACCTCCACATGACCCTCCTATCTAGAGTCATGTACTCGATAACATGAAACTCCGTCATATACTGTTTTAACCTTTCAAAAGAATTGTGAATTTTTTTAATCTACTCAGAATTGCAAGCAATCAAAGGATTTATTCCAAATTCTTAAAAAAAAAAAAAAAGGTTCCATTCTTTTTTTAAGATCAATGTGGATAGACGTTATTGTTGGAAGACTTGAGACAATTGGTTCTTTTAAAAAAATTAATAGAAACTTATAATTTATTAACTACCCCAATCTTCTTTTTCCTCAACTTTTGACAATTCAAAGTCTATGATGAGAAGAATCTGAAGAATTATTATAACAAATTGTTCCTTTTTTAGGAAGTTGAGGACATCAACTACCCTTTAATTAAACAATATTTCTTCCCATTAAAAAAGTACATACATACTTATCCTTTATTTATTACTATTAAAAAAATTAAGTAAACGACAATGCTCCACATTTGCACAAGTTCAATGCATCTTCTTTTTCTTCCTTTTATATTTTTAATTTTTATTTTTATTATCTGTTTTTTTGAAGAAAAAAAAACGTTTACCCTCTTATATAGTACTACTACTAACAAACAAAGAATGAGATTAGGGAAATAGGAGGAAAATATCACTTGTGTCTTAATATATGTACACTTTTCAAATTTCAAAATTTAAATAAATTTTTCTTTGATGGTAATTTTTCATATATTTTTTAAATATCTTAAATTATTGACTTAAGTACTATTTACATAATTTTTAAATATATAATTTTATTTTTAAAAACATAAAATTTTCATATTTGAATTTACGATCAAAATTAAATTGTTGAACGATCACTCATAAATTCAGAAAGAGGAACGAGTACAATATAACATCCAAAGTGGTGGCTGACATAATTATATTCTTTCTAATAAATTATCATTATAGTATTTATACGAATAATATATATACTTATAATTTTAATATGTGTCAAAACAGGAGAAGATGAGGGCCCACTAGAGAATTGCCCCCTACCCCTACTTAGACAAACTCAAAAAAATAAAAGATGTTTTAATGGTTCGATAGCTATAATTATGATAACTTTATCTTTTCCTTTTTTTAATACTAATAATCATCAAAAATCATACTCCAATAGATTTTTATAGGAATTGTTGGATTAAAAATTGGGTTTCTTTTTCTTTTAATTGATCATGAGTTGTTCCCTTGATTGTTACTATGAAGTACTTTTAGCTTTTTTGTCAAAATGAAAAGAGAAAAAAGTAATTGTAATTTTTTGAGTTTGAACGTGAAAACGATTATCAAAGAAAGTGATGAGTGATTGTGATTATTTTATTTTAGTTGAAAATTTTGAAATATAAAAATAAAGAATCTTTTCATAGGAAATGTTTTGTCCTAGCTACCCTAAACCACTAGTGGTTTATACTAAGTGGCCACTTTCGTGGTCTTGTATTTAAAAGTTGGTCACTTTTTTTCAAAATTAGAGATGTGGTTTGAATTTTCATTTTGCATTTTATCACTTTTGAAGTTCAAATCATAGGTCTAAACTTGAAATTTTATCAAATTTTTAATACAAGGCATCAAAAGTGACTAATTTTGAAAATCGTCAGTCATACAAAGTTAAACGAGCCATTAAAGTTCAAGTCTTTAAGGTAAGAAATTTGGAAGGAAAAAAACAGATGGCTCAGAATACAAAAATGAAAGTTTAACTACTTGTTAAATAGTGACGGTCCTAATTTCAACGTGTGTTTTAAAAATTAAATTAAATTAAAAAAAAAAAACAATACATGGGTTTGCTATGTTGTAGTTTTTTTATCATACAAAATTATTTAATGAAATAAACTAAAAAATCTACCCAAGATTTTATTGTAATAATTAAAGCTTTAAATACAAAAAACAATAATTGCAGCTGCAATAAGACCACAATAACGTTGTGATTGTTTAATTGACCAGTGAGTTGAAAGCTTTTGAAACTATGTGCATACATTTAGATTATATGTTATATAATCCATATAAACTATAGGCTAAGTACTAAATTCAAGAAGCATTGGTCCATATAATTATCAAAGTTTGAACACAAGTAATCATTAAAATCTAATACATTGATTTATGGTCCAACTTTAATTAGGTGAAATAATATAGTCATCCAACAAAATGTGAGCCACCTTCATTAGTGCAATATGTATTAAGATATTCCAATGTGGGTTCAAGGCAAATATATATCATCATGTTATATATGTAATATGTCAAATTAGGTGGCATATCAAGTCAAAATAAAAGATTAATCAAAATCTTTCGACTTTCAATTAAGGTGTTCTGATGGATCAATTTATCAAGATGACAAATAAAAATTTCATTTTCCTATAAAAGAAAAATCGTAATAAATATTACGTGAAATATTTTTTAAGCGAGAAAAAATAATCTTATAATGGAGTCTCATGGTGGGGGTGGAAGGGGGGTAGGTAGAGATAAGTGATTAATAACTCATTCTTTATGTTGAGTTGTTGATTAGTGAATATTAATGTGTGAGTAATTTAGTGCTGAGTTTTGGGCTCTTAATAATACAACATTGTTATTTGGGCCTTCATTGAGATCCCAGTTTCAAGCCCAAACCAAATGTAGCCCAAATAAGATGTCATTCTGGTGATTCGGACATATTGGGCTGTTGTACATTACAACATAATATGGTCAAAAAGTCCACAAAGTCCAATTAGGTCAATTGGGTTCCCAACCCCCTATCCCATTTTCTTCATATGCGCGGTAGAAAATTGAAGGCTCGTTACTTATACTTATGTTATTTTGAGTTAATTTTGGTTGATGAAACTTGAAGAACACCATTGTAGTTTTCTTGAACTTGTTTGTAGAAAAAGACAAAAGTAAATATTATAAAGTTTGAGTCAGATCGAACATGTCATGTAGAAAGATAAAATCATAAATTCAACATAGAAGGGAAGAGACATTGAGAAAGTAATTAAGGGTGATTTTTTTTTTTTTGCAAAAGTGACACAAATCTTCATTATTAAGTAAAGGTGATAATTTTAAAATTAATTAAAATTAGTGTTAATGACATTAATTTTAAAATCCTCAAGTTTTATTATTTACACAAATATTCTACTTTTCCCTCCCCATTCCCATCCCTACCCTTACCCTTACCCCCTCCTCCCCTCATCGTCGCCGTCGCCACTGTCCTCACCCCTTCCACTACCAATGACATCACCATCACTTTTTCATCTGCTATTACCATCACCATCTCCTGAATCGACTTCTTTTCTAATTCACTTACTATCAAAAAATTAAACAATGTCATTTATTATAATAATTTCGACAATTGTTATAATAATACAAGCTATTGTTGAAATTGCTGCAACAGTTCAAACAAATACTGAAGTTGATGTAGCAATTATGATAGTTGTGTTGGGTTCATTGTATAATGTGTGAATAGATAATGGTACATAGAATAAAGATTGGTGAATTAAAAATGTGAAAGTGTTGCAAGTATGATTGAAGTTATTATATTCATGAATACTCATGACAGATGAATGCAACCTTTCGTATTTCTAGGCTACCTTTTCACATATCATGCATGAATCATTGTGCTCACCTATAGGCTATAAGTATCTGAATTTTTCTTAGATATTGAGACAAATTTTTTAAACAAGTTTACAAGAAGAAAAACACTACATAGTAAGGAAACAAAGTTTCTGCTTTTCCAAAAACTTCAAGTGTGATTACAAGCCATTGAGTGGTTCGCTGGACAACAAATTTGAGGTACCACTATTTGTTTGTCGTGAGTCATTTTATCCTGGGAGGATATATTCCATAACTTCGGGTACTTGAGGGGAATAATTTCCTTAAGGAATCCCTGTGAATTCAGAGGACTTGACTCTTCTTCCTTTCATCTTGTTGATTATATGATTTTTGTTTCCCAAATTTATATAACTTCATATTATATATTTTATTATTTGTTTGAAGTTATTTTGTTGGAAAAAGAGATTTTGCACTATGAGATTTAACAAGTTGTTGCAATAACTATTGTAGTTGCTTGATTTTCTACAGAATTTGTATCACAACTTATCAAAGACTAATTTTTCTCATTTCAAAATCAAAGTAAAACGACCCATATAAGTAAGAACAAAAAAAGAGAAAAAGAAGAAGAACGTGACGTGATAAAAAGGGATGAAAGTCGACGCAACGATGTTAGCTCACTCCATTTCAAATCCAACCCAACATAATCCATTTAGGTTTGGGTTGGTTATTGATCCAACCCATTAAAAAATGGGTTAATATGTAATCCAAATTGATTTTTGAGAAATTTTGTCAAAATATTTTTATTTTTTATTTTATTTTATTTTATATGTTATATATAGTTATAATAATAATAAAAAATTATTAGGTTTTAAAAGCTTATAAAATAACAAATAAAGTTATTACTAAAACTTAGTAAAAATTGACAAATTGAGTTATGATCCGTTACTTGACTTGTTTTGACCCAAACAAATTTGGGTTGAGTTGGGTCTTGATCCGTTTATTCTCTAACCCATTTTGACTCACCCAAATTTAATTCAACCCGTCCAATTACCACACCTAAAGGAGGGTGAGAGAAATTTGGAGAGGGAGAAAGAAAGAAGAGAACGGAAAAATTGAAAAGACAATAAAATACGAGAAAAAATTCTTTCAAAATTTTTATATACACCCAAATATTTTTAATTACTTTAATCAGATCTATTTTTCATTAAATTTCATTTGACCAAGTCAGTATCTCAATTTTATTTTTAAGGCTTGAATTAATTAAAACAGATAAAGTACTCCCTCCGTTTTAAAAAGAATATTTAGTTTGATTTGGAACGGAGTTTAAGAAAAGAAAAAAAACTTTTTAATTATGTGGTTCTAAATTAAAGTTATGTCAATCAAATGTATCAAAATGTTCTTTAATCTTGTAACTTTAAACATGTCACGTGGAAAGTTGAAGTTAGAGTGTTGCCAAAAAGCGAAAGGGGTCATTCTTTTTTAAACAGATATAGTAATCGGGAAAAATATATAGATTAGGTAAATATTGAATTTTAATAGAATGAGCCCAAAAAGGTGGGAAAAACATATAGACTAGGTAACCTAGCTATCTGTACCCCTGGGCCCTATATAGAAACTCCCTAACAGGCTATATTAAACGTTTTTGTGTCACCTTAATAAACTCAAAACCAAACATTATATAATGTTGGGAGCGTCATCTCAAATAAGTGTTATCGAATTTAGTTGAAGCTCTAGTATGAATTTCGAACACCAAATAAAAAATTTTAAAAATCAGGGATGCACTTACTTGATGATGTTGAATGAATGAATTCCCTTCAATGTAAGTGTCAAGCAGGAGAGACAAGTGTAGCCCTTTATTACCGGTTCTCCTGAACCTAATATTTTTGACGCGGAAGATAAAACTTTCCCACAATGTAATACAATTGTTACATTAAAAATATATAAAATCAGAATTATTAACTTGTTAATTGTTTACTCTCCGGTCTCCAAATAATAATGTCATATCAGTTTGGAATATATTTACAGTTTCTGAATATTAATTAACATAATGTTCGATAAATTCACATAAAAAAGTTAGTACATTTTTTATTGGAGATTCTAATATGTCATATTATTATATTCATATTGAGTGTACATTAAAAAGTCTACTGTTATACCCTACCACTCATCCTTCTACTGGGGACTTTTCAATATCATTGATTATATCAATTTACTCCAATGTCCAGAACTTTCACAAACTTATAATTGGATACCATGAAACTTCAAGGCATTAGTCACATGGAGTATATATAGTCAGAGAGGTGAAATGTTATATATACAAATAATATATATCTAGACATTGATGAAATTTATGAAGATAATAGATGGAGTACTTTTCTAATGTTTTTCTTTTGTGGTACTCATACAGGCAATGGAATTCGAATTGTATCCTTTTTAGAAATTATACTAAGGGTGTGACCTAGTGATTAATGAAGTGAGACAAGAATCATCAAATCTCACGTTTAAATTCTAGTAGAGACAAAAACATTAGACTATTTGTTCTATTGGTGTACGTAAAAATTGGCCCGAACACATGATTATATATAAAAATATACCCTCGTTAGAAATTGAGACATAAAAGTCAATGTTTTAAGGTAAGAAGAGATGGACCTTTTAATTTATATATAAAAGTCAACTAAAAGAAGTTGATCCAACAAAAAGATTTCCTTCAAATTTGTATCTATTGAACTAGCCAACTAATTTTTTCAATGGGAATGTCTTTAAATTTGGAACACTATCAAAAAAAAGTATTAAGTAGTTATCAAGATCTATAAGCTAACCAAGTCATATACTATACCTTCTTAATTAGTATCCCCTTTTATGCTATAATCTAGTATCCAAATCTAGGTAGAGACAAAAGTAGTTAAATAATTTCTCCTCATTTGTTTAAATATAATGAGCATAGTTATTATATATACATGTGCTGATCGAAGGTAATAAATCATATTCGATGAAATAGTCTAAATGAGTGTAAGTTGATTGCGACATAAATTCTATTATAATAATAGGGTCCCCTACTGTTATTTTTACGTATCTAATTTACCTCTCATATGTTAAAACCTTCAATTCAGTTAACGTAGTACACGTGGCTCACCTATATCCACCAAACAACCATACATACATGATAATAGAAGGTAATAAATATATGATTGCATAATTCAAATGTGTGCAAATTGACTTAAGGCTCAAATACCACCCTTATAAGTATATATTTACGTAAAAATCATCTATAGTGTGATCCACAAGAAAAAATTGACAATAATAGTATTTACGTAAATCTAAATAAAAAATAATAAAATATACGTAAAATTTATTTCTATGATAAACTATTTAGGTGCAAATTTCGTCCATGTTCTCAAAACTCAACATAATAGTTGCAAAACAATCCCAGCGACGTCATTTAATGCCATGCAGAATAGTTGCTGCACGCGCATGATAACTGAGTGTCAGCGCGTGGAAGAAAGAATCACACTCTTTTCATCTCAATTCATCTGATATTTTTATTTTTAATTTTGAGATTCAAATAAATCTATTTTTGATTGTACATTTTTTTTATATTTTTTAAATATTTTGAATTGTCAATTATTATAGTAACTTATAGTACTTTTACATAGTTTACTGATATATAAATTTTATTTTTTAAAAATTTAAGATTTCACAGAGAAATTTACTATCAAACTCAAATTGTTTGATTCTAGAAAATTGAAAAGTTTTAATAGGACAGAGGGAGTATTATTTTAATCTAGCAAGGTCAACTAATAGTCAGTTTCAAGTCTTAACAAGCTGAGATTTGTAATCAAATCACCAGCTAATTCCATTTAATTAAACTAAATTCAAACTCATTAATTTAATCAAACTTGAGATTCAAAAAATCTCTACAAGAAGCATCCATGCTTCTTCTTCTACTTCTACTACAACTTCCATTTCTTCTTCTTCTTATTTTGCCAGTAATACTAATTTTCTTGAGATCTTCAAATTAGTAACTGAAGAAGCTACCTATCTATTTCACCACCCATTGGCCCCCTTCTTAAATTTTCATTCACTGCTTTGCTCTGTTAGCAATCAGTTAAAGCTGCAGAAATAGTAACAGCATTTTTTTTGTATGAGTTTTCTCTGTCTCTACTAAACTTAGTAACTAATTAAATGCTCTTTCTCAGTCTCATAATCTGATTCTACTGTTATTTACTTTCAAGTAGTATTTTTGTCTTCGAATTTGAAATTTTCAAACTGTTTTTTGATTATGGATTCGAAATTGATGAAACCATTGCCGAAAACATTAATGCTGAAAGATTACCTGTTGGATGATTTGAGTTCCTGCTCATCAAGCGGTTTCCGATCATATCCTCGCCGGCAATGCTGCACTACTGTTCGATTTCTTCTCGAAATCGACTTGAAGAACAAGTATCAACCAGCACTTCCTCCACCACCGTACAAAGCTAAAACAATACCCCGGTCAAAACTATCGCCGCCGTCGGCGGCAACTGCAACATCGGCGAAGGTTTCTGCATTTCAGAAAGCTTCCGTGGCGGTGATTAACGCCGTGAAACACCTCCCGTTCGCCGGAGCGAGGTCTTCATCGACGTCGAAGAAGAAGAAGCCGATGATGAGGACAATTTTTCCGAGGAGTATTTCGCGGAAGCTGAAACGAAGTTTCTGGAAGAGAGGCGATCATAAGGAGATCTACTGGTGGACGGCATTCAACCGGTTAGATAAAGAGGAATTAAAATCGCCGGTATTTTCTCCGGCTGTTATTGGCAAAATCGCCGGAGATTCAAATAGCTCAACAACGAAGAGTAAATGTAACAGTAACACCTGGTCTTCAGATGGTGATTTCACTGCTTCAAGTGATAATTCACTGCAAACATCAAGCGGCAATTCGGAGGTTAACTCGACGGAAACAGTGAACGACGCCGTAGCTTCGAAGAAATTAGGAACGGAAACTGTGATTTGCAGCAAAAAAGTTGGCGCAACTACCGGAGATGATTCATCACATTCAACTATAAGCAGTCACGGTAGCACTACCAATTCTCCTAACACAAAGGTCAGTTTCATTTTAATTTTTTACCTCAAACATTTTTTATTTTCGATTTCAAACGCTTAAACTTATATAATTTTTTACCTATCAATTATTAAAATTACTTTTCTTTTGATTATATCTTTCTCGTTTAGAGTACGGTTTAATCAATCATCAAGTAATCCACTTGTATAGTGCATTTGGTAAAACAATAGTTTCTAGTAGTTGAGATTTTACCTCTTCTTCATTAGCAAAGTTTAAAGCAATTATTAGTATTAGTTAAACACAATTTTCAGAACTCTTACTTAGATGGCAGAGTTACGGTGATATCAAGGTGTCTAACTGAACACTTTTTATCAAAAAACTACACTATAAATATAAGTCAAGTCTTATTTTATATTGGTACATGTTGTATTATGAACACCCTTAGAACCAATGAAAACCTGCAGCGCAATAACAAGGGTATTTTGGCTATGCCATTGACTAGTAGCTTTTTGTCTTAAGCAATCGAGAACAACTATTACTATACTAGTTTTTGTTAGGTTTCAAGTTTGTAAAAGTTCGTAATCACATTATAACATGACTATTACTATACTAGTTTTGGTTAGGTTTAAAGTTTGTAATCAAATTGTAGCGGTAAAATTGGTTTAAATTTTTGAATATGGTATTTGGATTAAAATAGTGTAAAAAGGTTTAAGTGAGAGACAAACATAGGTAATTATTAGAGGTATAATTACTTGTTCAACTTAAAAATAATACTATTAAATAAATTTCGATTCTCTAGGTGTAATTAAAGCAGGTAAATTCAAATTTTTGAAATATAATTTTTTTTAAAAACTGGTGTAAGAAATTTGAAATAATATTTGTATATATATAAAAAAAAAATGAGAATTTTCTAGAGAAATGAATTTTTCACAGCGATAAGGAAGGAGCAAAAAAAGGTGGTAAATGTGAAGAGTACACGTGCGCGGTACTTTTTGGGTTTTATCACATGCTTCTCGATACTGACATAGTCGGGTGATCCAACGGCGTAGATCCCGCTATGTGTTTGTCCCCTAGCGGAATCTACGGCCAGAAATGTTAGACTAGCATTATTATTGTGGGACTCGAGATAGCAGATTAGTACCGGATATTTTTTGTTTCCTAAAATACCCGGGACCCCCCTCTTTTGACCCTCACAATTGTTGTGGATAGCAATTCGTTGATTGTATTAAACCAAATATGACATGTCATTTTCTTATTCAAAAATTATTATTCCTAGTTAGTTCGGTTATAATATAAAATAATTTTATCATATAATTATAATGTATTCAGAATCATTTTATAAGTGGAGTCTGAAAAAAAATACATGATATATGTTTACTACTTCTATATGAGAAAAAAGTTATTTCTAGTGACAATCAACTCAAAAGAATATAGATGCAATTTCGATACAAATTTCAAATGAGATAAAGAAACTATTACAAAAAAAAAAAAAGAAGAAGTTGTGCTATGTATAGTAATGATTTCTATAGTCTTTAAGTCTTCACTATATTAGTATATGAAAGGTCCAAGCCCTTTGTTTACGTCTTCCTAACAAGATCGCACCAATACATTCTTCTGTTGTGAAGTAGAAGGTTATCACTGATGGTGAATAAATGAAATACATAGTAGTCAAAAGATTAAAGTCTTTATATTACGAATCGAGTGATTTAATCAGATCTATTTTAACTCTTTAAAAGAAAAAAAAATAGATTTCTTGTGTATATAAATATCTTCAATTATTGTGCATCATAACATTATGGATTCTTTTCTTTTTCTTTTTATTATTTGTGGCAAGCTAAACTTACGAGAAGATTGATATCCATCACATTGTACTTGTGTCGGTCGTGCGTAGGGTATTTGTTTTAAATACTAACTTGCATAATCATTCAAACATAAAAGGAAAGAGGAAGAAGGTGATAGTTTTATTGTTTGGACATATAATATGGAGTATAATATTTATTAGCATGTGGGAACATTTATATTTTCCAATTGTTTTATTGCTTGGACCTTGGTAGCTCAAAATTAGTTTACTTATGTGTTTCCTTAGAATAAAAGTTTTTCTATAAAAACTAGTCAATTAGTTAGTGTGACTCAAATCAAAATAAATAAAATGTTAGTTAGTGATCTGGAATTCCCTTTTTTTTTTTAAATTATAATTTCAATATGGGTAGACATAAGTCACATACTTTGTCTAGTAGTAAAGTTGACTAGGAGTTAGTGTCCATATCTTTCCTATACTTTTTATTTATTTCCTCACATTTCAAGAAATTACTCTAGGAGATTGGGAAATTCTTAAATGAATATTCCACAATTGTAATCTAATTTAAGGTAATATATATTTCCTCTGTCCCTAACTACTTGTTTATTTTTGAATTGACACACCTATTAAAAAAGTAATGATTGACATAGTGAGTTTACCATTTTATTCCTATTAATTATGAAGTAGATGAATTAAAAACTTGAGATTTTGAAGAAGTTCTACCTTTTTCAAAGTAATTAATTGAGGGTACAATAGGTAAAAAAAATTGTCCTTTCTTGATTTGTCAAAATGAACAAGTAATTAGGGACAACTAAAAAAGGAAAAGTGAACAAGTAATTAGAGACTAGGAGAGTAACTACTTGTATAGCCTTTTAGAATAACAACATATCTAATGTAATTTCATGAAGACTTCGTGACAAAGTGATATTATGAAGGGTAAAGTGTAAGCATACCTTCAACTCAAGAATATACTTTTTAGAAGAAAAATCAATAATTTGATTTCCTTTTGGCTAGTCTCATTCTTCTATACAAGGCTGATGCAACTATTTAATGGTAGGTTCATCTGAATCTAGTAGTCCTAAAACATAAATGCGTGGAAGTACATTACAATAGATTTATAACGGGTTCAAATTATGAATTTTAAAGGTTGAGCCCATAAAACTTAGATGGTATATTCTGTAGTTTTCTTTTAATCTTATGATTTGAAGATGGATCTTTTTTCACACTGATGACAGACAGTCCCATAGAAGTGGAAATAAAATAAAAAAATTCGAGTGTCTAAAGTAGTTTATTGACATTTGACACCAACCTTTATTAAGTTTTATTATTGATACTCTAGCTAAGGTAGGGGCCATACTGATTGAGAGCAACTGAACATAATCCCTACTACATTAAGAGACATGCTGGATCTGTGTAGTCCCCTTTGTTTGATCATTTATTTTCTTTTATCTTTCTCTAATTATACACAAATCAAAAAGTCATTTTTTTACTTTTCTAATCTTGGAGCTAATCCTCAAAGATTTCCTAATATTCCTTGTTATTTTACAGAAACCTTGGCCAAATGAAGAGAAAGAACAGTTTAGTCCTGTATCTACATTGGATTGTCCATTTGATGATGAAGATGAGGTCTCTTCACCCTTTCAACATAGATTAACTCGTGTCGAAGGTAAATTACTAATCAATCGCAGTGTGATTTTGGGATCTTTTGTTTGCTTCGCAAGGTAGTCAGAGTCAGCCAGTTTTATCATTAAACATTATTAATATACTTGTATCAGGAACTACCAAGAAGCTCATGAAGAAGATCAAACGATTCGAGTGTCTCACTATGCTAGAACCACTCAACTTAGATAAACGAATCGCGTCCTCAGAATCAGAGAGTGAATCCCCTCTCAACAATTCATCAGAAACTGAAGTTGATGATGAGGAGGAAGAGGACAAACAGAGAGTTGAAAGACAAGCACTAGACATGGTTCAAGAATTGAAAGAATCAATGCCATCTTATACCTTAAAATTAAAAACAGAGAAATTACTCTTTGATTTCTTCAAGGAAAGGATTCTCAATGATGATGATGAGTTCAAGAACAAATCATTGGAATTAGCACAAGACTGGATAAATGGAAAACCAATTGATGTACTGTTAGATTGGAAGGTGCAAGAAAACAGGATGGCTTACATTAGAGCCATTGAAACCCGAAGCGAATGGAAGAACACAGAGTTAGAGAAACAAGAAGTGATATTGGAATTGGAAGTTGACATCTTTGCATCTTTGATGAATGAAGTGTTAGTTGATGTCATGTTGAGCTAGCAGAGTGCAGAGTGCAGAGTGTGGGGTAATAACATAGGCCATAGCATAGTTAACAGGGAGTTTAGGGAAACAAGATTATGTTCAATTCTCAAGGTTGTTTTTGTCATTCAGTTGTTAGCAGAAGAAGAATAATATGGCTAAGCTAGAATGATTAAGACCACCTTGTTGAAATGGCTTTTTTTGAATTGGAGTTGTTAGTGTTGATCTCATTTCTTTTTTTTCTCTTCCTTGGAGAAAGATGGATGGTGAAATGTTGAATTAGAAAAGAACTTTGATTGTACTCCATTTTTGGATCAAGTTATGATAAATTCTAGTTGATTACTAGTGTTAGCAAGTGTCTTTTTTTTTTCATTGCATGCAAAATAAGAATGCCAAAAGTCATATTTATTTTTTAAAATTTCGTGTGATGTCAAAACTAGATAAACAAACTGAAATGATTTCGTGGGATGTCAAAATCAAATAAACAAATTGAAACGATTTCGTGTAATGTCAAAACCAGATAAACAGATTGGAACGAAACAAGTAGCTTCTTTTAAACTCATAAGTGGGGGAATACATAAAATTGAATATAGTAGTAATATAAGAATGGTAAGATTTTGTTGAAATTGTTCGCTTGGAAAATTTCCGAAAAGCTAATTATAGGTACTTCTCTCTATCGTGACAACAAAATTGAACAATGACGTGCTCCTACTTACGCTCTCCCCAGCTCCATCCATACCCTTTCCTAGTTAGAGGTGGATCAATTATCGTAAGTTAGTGCTAGATACTAGTATTACACTTACTATTTTGTGATGTTGAGTGATGTATATATGCATAAATTTTAAGTGGAAGATAGTAAGTTTGATCGCGCTCAGGATGTACCTCACTCTCTTTCTTCCTAATCTTTGTGTTGAGATTTTTTTTTTTAGAAGTTTATTCAGCATGGAGAATCGTACCTTGAATAAAAATATTTTTGAATCTTTTAACGAAAAATTTACCATTTTATTATTAACTTACATTTGAAGGGGGTCACAAGTACAATTTAAAAATGTAAGGTGGATTTTTTGTCACCAAGTGAAAAAGTTAAGGGAGGAAAGTGTATTTGACATTTCTTTGTATTTGTTTTCTATTGATTTTTTTTTTTAAAAAAAAAAGACAAGCTAAAAATTAGCTAAATGCAAATTGTAGACGTAAAAGAGAAGTGTAACTTTTCCTTTTTGCTATAAATGTCCCTAATATTTGTTAGATACTTAAATTACATAATAAGAAAATGATTTTTTGGCTCTTTAACCTTCAGATAGTGGCAAAACACAAATTAAGAATCATATCCCCCACCACACCTTCATTTATTCTAGTAATCTTTATTTTTGTTATAACTTGAAATTTACCCTTACATATATTATTGTGTAGATATTATTATATATACACAAAAGTTTGTCAAAGTAAGGAAGGTATAGTCAGTAATTCAGAAATATAGTAATGAATTGTTTTTATATATTATCAGAATCTTTTCAATTATTTTCTAATTTACACTAAATTGATAAACAAAAAAAGACAGAGACATATTTTAAGCATAAGATCACGACGTCGATCTAACCGGTGGCTCGGTGCAAAAAAATCATTTAAAATTTGTCACAGAATTTCATAGAGGATGACTGAATATTGTGACACACTATAAATGGAAAAAAAAAAAAAAATTAAGAATAAAATATGGCCCCTGAAGTTACGGAGATTGCTCCCTAGACCC
The DNA here is from genome assembly GCA_036250405.1 of Solanum raphanifolium. Lineage (NCBI taxonomy): Eukaryota > Viridiplantae > Streptophyta > Magnoliopsida > Solanales > Solanaceae > Solanum > Solanum raphanifolium. The sequence continues at coordinate 17,568 of JAJOOE010013596.1, forward strand.
CAAAACATACAAAATTCTGCTGATAAAATTGAACAAATTCCAAGTGTGAGTTTCAATAATAATTTTAAAAATTAATATATAATGATGACTAAGTTTATGGAATAAAGTTATTAATAAATATACAAAATAAAATAAAAATTAATGAATTCGTTTTTATATATAAGAGATCTTCATTTTTACATAAAAAGATTTGAAAAGACTTTTTTTTTAAATTCAAATTATAAGAAGACAAAATATTAGAGTACATTTTTTCTGATTAATCTATTTTATAGAAACTTCATTGATTTACGATAGATAATTTAATTGTACTTGATATGAATGTATTGGGAAAAGGTTTTGCCGATGAAAAAAATGGTGCTACTTCCTAGTTTGGACGGTGATAAACTTTATTTCTTTAGACGTTCAATATTCAAAATTTATTTATCTAAATTAATTGAAATTCACTCCGAATAAACATGTTATAGAAATAAATACTTGTCTACTAAAAGGTTCTCTATAATATAAAATTGCATAAACATATACCATCAAGAATTATGCTTATATCAATTTAGCTTGAGCTTGGTTTAAAAAAGATTACACCAATTGCACTTCCTTCTTAAAATGACTAAATTCAAAGTACTAACGTAAGACATTTAATTTTAATGTTGATTCTTACTTTTATTTTCAATTACTTCAAATAAATCTAGGTCATTAGAATTAGAAACTTAATAAATACTACCTTCAATTCGTTTCTTGGCTGGCTCATATTGTTCGTGTCAAATTTATATAAAAAGCGAGAATTAAAGTAAATTAGTAATCGATTATCAAAACGAAGCAACAAAAATAATTAAAATTCATATAACTTTCGAACTTCAACTATTTGTGAACGAGACATAATATTAGTTATTGTAATAGACAATTTCAAAATTTATCATTAAATTGTTTCTAAAAAAGTAGAAAAATTATATCGAAATGAAACACTACAACAACATATCAATGTAATTGAAAAGTAAGTGTATGCAGACCTTATCAAAGTTGTTTCTAACAAATCCTCAACTCAAGAAAATATTGTTCAAAACAGTTTAGCAAAAATTAACAAAAATGAAAAAGTCATAACAAAAAACAATAGAAAGAAGGAGAATGAAACAAATTATTAACGATACTAAAACAAAATGAAAAACTATTTTTGACTATTTCTAGCTTTCTACAATTCTACAATATAGAATGTGAACCCTATAATATATAGTACTAATTTAATATGGCAATCTAGTAACGCTTCAAATATAGCTCACGTAAACTTTGTTTCAATAATCTTTCATTCCATATTTTCTCCTTTTTTCAAGGCCTCTTTTTTTTTGGTTCTTTAAGGGCGTTATTTACTAGGATTTAATTCTATTTAAAACAGAGAGAAATAGGGATTTCAAATAAAGGAAAGAGAAAATTGAGTGACTGACAAGTCTAAGCAAAAAATCTGATACTTTTCTTGAACCTTTTCATTCTTTTGTTGGTGTTGCATTTGCCCTTTTTTCTTACTTTGTTCACTCAAAAAGAGACCATGCAACTATTGAGCTGTTGATTTTTTTCTTGAATTTCTTAAAGTTGAAATCTTTTTTAACTTTTTTAGGTTGTTAGAGTTTGAGGGGTTTGATGGGGTGTTGATTTTTTTTCTTGAATTCCTTGAAGTTGCAATCTTTTTAACTTTTTTAGCTTGTTAGAGTTTGAGGGGTTTGATGGGGTCTTGATTTTTTTTCTTGAATTCCTTAAAGTTGCAATCTTTTTAACTTTTTTAGCTTGTTAGAATTTGAGGGGTTTGATGGGGTGTTGATTTTTTTTTTCTTGAATTGCTTAAAGTTGCAAATCTTTTTTAACTTTTTTAGCTTGTTAGAGTTTGAAGGGTTTTTGAATTTTTTCTTGAATTCCTTGAAAAGTTTCAATCTTTTTTGATTATTTTGTGTGTCAGAGTTAAAGGGGGAAGAGGAAGGAGATGAAGAGTGATGATCAAGCAAGGTTTTTGTTTGGGATTTCACTAACTGATAGACCAAAATGGCAACAATTCCTCATTTGCTCTTCTGGATTCTTCTTTGGTTATCTTGTTAATGGCTTATGTGAGGTCTGTTTCATGCTTTTCTCTTCTTCTTTTTCCCTGTTTCAATCAATATTCTATGGTTTTGCATTTATATTACTCCTCCGTTTTGATTTGTTTGTTCAGTTTTGACTTGTAATGGAGTTTAAGAAAGTAAAAGAACTTCTGAATCGTTTAGTAAATATATGTAGAATGTACGAAATGATCTTTAATCTTGTGGTATTAAATATGACACATGAAAAGTGAGTTGCCAAAAAGGGATAGAAACATTCTTTTTAAAACAAACTAAAACAGGAAGTAACACAAACAATATATATTCTTGTAGGAAGTTTCTTATAAGTGTTTTTTCATCATTGGATTACTGTTACATTGACTTTAAAGTTTTGCCCAATAGTTACTGTTTTTCTTCTGTTATAGGGACATCATACAAATGAAAATGCAGGAGATATTTAACAGATGCAGGGGTCGTTTGTGTGCTTGTGGAAATTTTAACCAGTTTCGGGAGAGCTGATTAGTGAATGACCATCTTTTTATTTGTCTTGCAAGTTATGGACCTTTCAGACCACGATCTAAAGATACCATTTGAGCAAACTTTAGACAACAATCAAGTGTTTTGTCGATAAGGTTGAGAAATATATGAGCGAACATTAAACTCGAGTCTAACATTTTCCGGAAGGGTAATTTCCTAAGGGCTATATTAAGGCTTAGTTAAAACTAGGATGCTTACATTAGGCTGAGTGTTTCTAGGAGTCTTTTAGTCTATCTAGTGATTTGTATGTCATTAGGAAATGTGGAGAGCTTCTAGTGTTACAAAACCTCAAATTATTGGATATTTGTGGTGGAATGGGTCTATATAGAGCAAAATGGACGGTCCCCGACTAGTTGGGGTTGAGGTATAGTGTTCTTGTATAGTGGATGCACAGGAGAGGTCACGGGTTCGATCTGTGGAAACAACCTCTTGCAGAAATGCAGGGTAAAGGTTGCGTACAATAGACCCTTGTGGTACGGCCCTTCCCCGGACCCCACGCAAAGCGGGAGCTTATAGCACCGTGTTTCCCTTTTAATCCTTTGATATTGAGTGCTTTTTAATGATGTTCTTCTCTTCTATCAGTGTTAGGTTTAATTTTGTTCTTAGTTTGTAACCAAATTCCACGTTGCAAAGTAAATGCTTCAATTTTAGTTATTTCTATTTGCAGGAGTATGTATACAATCGACTGGGATTCAGGTAGACTACTGTCTTCCTTCAAAATTTTAATTACTTTTTTCACCTTGATCATTATCATATTATCTACATAAAAGTTATTTGTGACACTTTTTTTCTCAATCATGGTTTCAGCTATGGGTGGTATTTTACCTTTGTACAAGGTTTTGTATATCTATTTCTCATACGTATACAAGGTTTCACCACAAAGCAAATGGTGAACCCGTGGAAAATATATGTGAAGCTCTCTGTTGTACTCATGTGTTCTCATGGATTAACAAAGGGATCCTTGGCTTATCTAAACTATCCAGCACAAATCATGTTCAAATCCACTAAGGTACACTGAAAACTTAATCGTTACACTTCACAATACTAAAATATATTGGTAAAAGTGGTGATGGTACTAGCCAATCCATCCGGACATTGGTCTAAATCTTCTATGTTCATTTTTGGAGTGTAGGTACTACCGGTAATGGTAGTGAGCGCCTTTATGCCTAGCTTGAGGAGAAAATACCCTGTTCAAGAATATGCCTCAGCTGTGCTTTTCGTTGGGGGCCTGATATTTTTCATGTTAGCGGATGCCAATACCTCTCCGAATTTCAGTATCATCGGTGTCATTATGATAACTGGTGCACTGGTAATGGACTCTTTTCTCGGTAATCTGCAGGAAGCGATTTTTACACTGAATCCTGATACTTCTCAGGTATTATGATTATGGTTTGCCACATGACTGATTAAAGCACATGTGTATGTCAAGTAATAATTTTGCTAATTTGATTGACGCACTAAATTTTATCAGATGGAGATGCTATTCTGCTCGACAGTCGTTGGGGCTCCTGTTCTACTTCTTCCCATGATACTAACAGGAGAACTCGTGGTTGCATGGAAATCATGTTCCGAGGTCAACAAAGAAATCCCCCTCTAATTCTTTTTATATTATACCATGTTCACTTGTTTTTGTTTTTTTGTCCTGAGCTACGGAGAATAACGAATTGAGAGAATACATTCGTCTCGAATGGTTTGAATTAGGCATTACTATCCCTTGATCCAGCATACAGTTTCTTTTTCTTGCAATCTTATTTGATCTTGTCAGATTTGTGCATTTAGAGCCTATGTTGCTCAGACTCTTCAAAAATATCAATGGGTGCGTGTTGGATACTCCAAAAAAAGTTCATTTTTGGACTGTCCGACACGGGTGCAACAACATTTTTTGAGAGTCCGAGCAACATAATGTGAAACAGAATGATTAACCATTATCACAGTGTGTTCTACATTCAACTAATCTTTAGTTATTTACGTTCATTCTATTATATATCCACAGATTTAGTAATGAATGATGACATATGTAGAACTCGATGAAATTCTTTTCGTCTGGCTGCTACGAAGTTAAATTACACTCACATTCTGCTGTGTATCTTGCAGCATCCATATGTTTATGGGGTCTTGGTATTCGAAGCAATGGCCACATTCATCGGTCAAATTTCAGTTTTATCACTCATTGCTATCTTTGGTGCTGCCGCTACTGCTATGGTAAATCTCTTGATGTCTGATCCTCTAAATGTCACAGTATTCTTCTTGTTCGTTTCTCTCATTCTAGTTTTCAAAACGAAAGACACGTTTACATATCGATTCATATAACAGGTAACAACAGCAAGAAAGGCAGTGACATTGTTGTTGTCATACTTGATCTTTACTAAGCCACTAACCGAACAACATTTCTCCGGATTGCTGTTAATATCAATGGGAATTGTTTCGCGCCTCTTGCCTGACAGTAAACCTCCTCAATGAGCTGTGAAATCGGATAATATTAGGCGGAGTCATCACAAAGAGGAAAACATATCATCAGAAAATACTGCAGATGATGAAGAGAAGAGACCATTAGTATGAGCTAAAAAAGTAAATAAGTTTTAGTTAGTTGCTGCTAACCACTTTGTTTTTGTTTTTCTAAAGCCTATTTGCTTTCTTTTGATTTTTATTTATTTTCTTGGTTGTAAAAAAAAGAATATCAAAAGCTCTATATTAGGGTGGAGTTTTTTGTTTAAATTTTTAACTCCCAAAAAAGATTTCAAGGGAATTCTTGGATTCAATTGTGCACTTTCCTTGATCCCCATTTTTTTGGTAGATGACTGATTGACATTATTTTCTTACTTATATTGAGCAAAAGTGGTGGAAACGGCCCTTCTCCGAGGTAGCGGTAAAATATGTGTATATTCTATCTTTCTCCGACCCCATTTTTGAGAAAAAGTGGTGGAAACGGCCTCTCTCCGAGGTAGTGGTAAAATATGTGTATATTCTATCTTTCTCCAACCTCATTTTGTGGGATTTCGCTAAATCTTTTGTTGTTTATATTGAGAAAGTGGATTTGATTTTGAAGTGTTGAAAATATTTTACAAAAAATATCTAAATTTTTCCTCTAGCTAATTTAGTTTAGTGGTGCATTCGAACATTGACTAATAAGATTGCGCACCAGAGATAGCGCGCTTCTAACAAAATTTTCTCTATATTCAAAATTCAAACTCGAGACACCTGAATTCTCACCACTACACCACAATTCATGTTGGTATTTGAACCTGTTATTTATAGATCGTAAATGGAATTTCTTCCTCTAGCCCTTCTCCATTATCCTTTATCCTTTTCCTTGCTCGGATACACAAAAAAAAAAATTAAGAAAAAAACTCTGGGTCCCACTGTGTCATGAGGATGTGGCTGGGGTGTCTGTCAAATTAGACTGCTAAAAAGACAATACCACATGTCCCACGTGAAAATTACAGCCGTTTTTAGTGCTCCGTTATTAAGGGACCGTTTGGTAGATTTTTTTTTAGTTTTCTTGTCCGATATGCACATTAGAGTTCGATTGAGTTTGCACTGAAAACTATCAATGTGATATGGATTATAACTTACTAGTACTCACATTATAAATACATAAATTTCTTTATAAATATCTATTCGTTATATGGATTATCAAATAGAAAATCAAGCACATTAATAATTTTATATATATTTAATTTATCACCAAATTAATTACCAAACATAATATTATGCTAAATTTAATGCGTACATAACTCTCTTCAGAATCAGCTATCAACAAACTTGTACAAAATCGTTTGATATGGTGTATAAAAATAGTGTTGGATATACCCTCTACAAATATGGTGGAAAGAATATGAAAAAGATTTTAAGAAACAACGATATCATTAATCATGCTAATATATATATTAAAATTAATAATATCACTAATAATTTTCATAAATTAATGCACGTATTGTTCTTTTTAATACATTCTATCAAACGACTCCTTATAATTATCGAGAACAGCATGGCCCCCCAACGGCGATACCCGTCAAGCCCTAAATTTTCCATAATCGAATCTAACGATCCGAATTGAATATTTATGCCCCAAAACCCAATTTCACGGCCCAGATACTATTTCCCCTCTTCCAACTCTCTGTTCATTCATCACTGGCAACAACAACAAGAACAAAAAACCCTAATTTTTTAAAAAATTGAAACAAAATCCCAAATTGTTCTGTGTATTCAGAAATTGAATTTGTGTTTTTAATAATCTCGATGATGAGAGGAACCAAACGATTCGCTCCGTCCGATTCCAAATCGTTCACAAACGACTCAGTGAGTTTGTCTTTTCTTTACTCTCAACTGTTATATGCAGTGTATTGTGCTGCGAAACTTGAAGCATAGCTCTTAAAGCTGCTCTTTTGTGCTGAAGTTTTAGTTTTTCAAGTGTGTAAACTAGCGAATGCAGTCAAATTTGTGTTGGAGGTTTTTTTTTTTAGTTAATAGTATGTGGTTTGAATTTTTGGATATTAGAGTTGTTGATTCTATTAAAAAGATGATTTTTTTGGTATTGGAATGAGATGGATGTGAACAAAGTGGAAGAGGATTGTAGGAATATTCATAGAGCTGAGAGTAACTAATTTGGAATGGAGATCATAGTTTATTGATTGGTTAGAGCTGCCCTGTTGTTCTAAATCTTAGTTCAACTGTGTAAAGGAGGAAAATTCATTTAATTTGTGTAAAGATAGCATTTTTTTTGTGTGAAATATTAGTAGAATCCTTGTAGATAGTTGTGCTGACCCTTCTCGTATCTCTTACATGTTTGCTGGTTCTAAAGCAGATTCAAGGAAAGAGAATAATGGGATCAATTTTTGATTCACAAAAGGCTGAGCAATCCCAACCGCAAACGAAGGCTCCACAGTTAGATATGCAAAGGGCCGAATCATCTAGACAGCATGTGAGAGCTCTCAATACTCAGTTCGCAAGGTCTCTCATCTTTCTGTTTCAACTACTTTGCTTCTCAAGATGTAATTTGACATGCTCTCTATGTACAATTTATCTCTTCACATTCTTTCTGAATCTATGCAATCCCTCCACCCCCATCCACACC
>JAJOOE010013597.1:0-22936 GCA_036250405.1 Solanum raphanifolium
TTTCGATTCTAACTACTCTAAGCTACTTCTAAACACCTAAAAAGTCATTCCTAACATGATCATAATCTTGAATTCATAATTCAAATTCAAGGTAGAGTGGAGAGTTATGTTTTGAGAATTCTTTCAAATATTCTAAGGAAATCCCTTTGAGTCTTTGTGAGGAGTCGTCTACAATTTCTAGTAACTTGTTTCAAGATTCGAGCAAGTGAGTAAGAAAATGAGAAGTGTCGTAAACATGAGATCATTACCCTTGAATCCATAATCCAATTCAAGGTGAGTTAGGATCAAAGTCAAGTGAAGTTAGAAGTCAAGTGAAGTTAGAGTCAAGTCAAGCAAAGTTAAGAAGTAAGTCCAAGCAAGTATTTAAAGCTTTTCAAGAGTCGTTATTGAACGTTTTAGCTTCGTCTTAAGGCTCAAGTTTCAAGTTAAGTCAAGAGTTGAGTTCATTTCTCGAAAGCTATTAGGGAACTAAGTATTCCCAAAGAAGTTTATAAATGTTTTTACATTTAAGTTGAGATGAAGCCAAGATTTCCAAAAGAGTTTTGAGCATTTTGAGTACTATCTCTTTTAAGAAAAAGATGAGTTTTGCGAAAGAGTTTCTAAAATATGATTAGTATGACAAATCGAGTATCTCATCAATGTTTAAACATTGTGGTCTCTAATTATACCATCAATGTTTAAGCAGTATGAATATCCCGAGTCATCAATGATCATATTAAAATATGGTTTTGAGATGTTCTTTTTTTTCAAAGAGTTTTCAAGTGCCTTTTTGGCTAGTTTTGAGTAATTATCTCAACTAAAGAAAGATGTGTTTAAAACACTTATGAATTAAAGTATTTTTGGGAGTAGTCTTGAGCACCGAATTGGGGACACGAGTTCATATTAACTCAATTCTCCATAAGAACCATGTAGCCAAACATGGGACTTCTCGGGTCATACTTTTTAGATGATCACGAAAGTTAAGCTAGCGGATCCACTAAGCAAAAGTTAAAGTAAGGTCCTATATCGACGGCAAGGTATAGGATGGTCCTCGGGCAACGTGAGGTAAAACGTTGTATCATCACTAGGACTCATAGTGGTGGTTATCGGTTAGAGAGACTCCCACAGTAGAAAGAGCATGGTTCCTCGAAGGTTCTGCTTAGTATGGATGGGGGTATGGGACTTCATTCATACATTGCACAAGTAGACCTCGAGAGGAAGCATGGTATTTTCATGATATTATAAATATGATTTTTACGTCATGTTTTAAATAGTTTTACAAGCTTTATATATATTGCATGTGTCTCATTGCTTTATATTGAGTCCAGTTATTCATGAGTTGAACATAGCCAAGGTAAGTTCTCTTTTGTATCCCTTTCAAGCTTAAGTTGTTGTTTAGCGGTCCAGCTCGCATACTCGTACATTTTATGTACTGATGCCAGTTGGCCTGCATCGTTTCATGATGCAGACGCAGGTACCCAGGATCAACATCTAGTACACCGTTGATCCAGTTGAGCACTCCAGAGTTAGTGGTGAGCCTCTTTGCATTCCGGAGGACTCGGATATTTTGTGTTCCTAGTTTTGTTTTATTAGGATGTTGCGGGGTCTGTCCCAACATCCATCTCAGTATTTTAGAGGCTTCATACACAGTCAGTCAGTTAGTTTTGAGTCTCTCATCTATGTATATATGTAAATATTCTATTTTTGGGACTCGAGTTGCCTTTTCGGCCATATTTTATTAGTTGGTTGTTTTATAACCTTTCATTGCACTAAGTCATGTTGTTGAGTTAAGTTTCCGCTGAGTTAAGAAAGCCAGGCCAAGGGTTCACTTAGGGCCAACAATGGTATCCGAGTGCCGGTCCCGCCCAGGGTGTAGGCTCGGGGCGTGACAACTTTTTTTTAAAAAATAAGTTTTTTTATGATTTAATTCAATTTAGGATGGCTGGCTCGAATTATGCACCACTACAAATATATGTATTATACCAACCCAAGTAGATAGTTTTAGCTTGAAAAATCTCTTTCAAATCACCTCCCTGTAGCTCTCAAGGTCCAGCTATGGAAAAATTGGGAAGAATTCATATTTTGAGAAATTTCATTAAACTGCCAGGCCATTGGTCCTCACAATCGTGGTTGCCCTTTCGCGATCACAGAGACCAAAAGAACTAACCCTTTGCGAACGCAACCACCACTCCACGAACTTGAAGGTCTTCAGCCTGACCCTCCGCGAAGGCAACCTAGACCCCACGAACGTGAGGGTCAACTAATCTAGCCCTCCGCAATCGCAGAGGCCATCCCACCATACTCTTTGTGAATGCAGCCAAGCTATGCGAACGCGAAGGAGATACCAGCACTAGAACACAATAACAATCAAGACATAGAAACATTCACCGAAAGGGTCCTTAGGATTCGTTGGGAATCTCATGCACACAAACCAAATATATACCCAACTAAACTCGATGCTCTAGACTTAATGAAACTATCAAAAAATGGATTTGGGGTCTCCTTGACCCAAAACCCGTTAAATTCACAATAAACTAAATTTTACTAAAAAATATTAATCAACTCCCTTGGAACCTCTGAAAATCTAACCAAGACCTCGCCTAGGCCTAAAATCACCATTTGAGTCCAACGGAATAGTTGGAAATCTAATCCGAGGGTCCGAACTTGAAATGCTAACCAACGTCCTAAATACACTTAAACTTACCACTCAATAGCTCAAATCGAAGTAAAGACTTCAAAATTAAAATCAACAACACTCTTGACCAAATTCTACATTCCGGAGCTGTTGGAACTGACATAATTCCACTCCGAGAGTCAACTTCGGTTGTCGACAGAAAACAACTTTTAACAACTTAAAGTCTTCAAAAGTCTAAAACCTCCAAACACCACAACTTTTCAATCCAATCTCAAAACTGTTAACTTATGATATTCTGAATAATGACAAGCTAACTCATAATCTACTCGCATGAAATTAAAAAAAAGGAAGGAAATCGAGCAGCCTGCAAATCAAGAAGGTATTATGGAAAATAATAACAAGAAGATAAATCAAGACAACCAGAATCTCAACCAGCATTCATGGAGCCACGCATGGAAGGCAAGAAAAGCCCAGTCAATCAGTACAAACATTTGAAGAAAAGGAAAGAGAATTTCTGTCAATCAGTCATAGAAGAATACATTCTGAAGTTTACCAATATCAGCCAAGATTCAAGGAGATCATCTAATAAAGGAAGGAATTGATTTAATTTGTCAATCAGTCATAGAAGAATATATTCTGAAGTTTATCAATATCAGCCAAGATTCAAGGATATCATCTAACAAAGGAAGGAATTGATTTAATCATTAACATATCTGATATGGACATGATTTAGCAAATCAATCAAAATAAATCAAGGACTCAATTTAAGGATCCTTGATTTGAACACCCTTGGGTTTCCATAATAGAGCATTAGCCGTCCACATCTATATAAACCTCTCTTAGCCATAGTTGTGAAGTACGCACTTCATTTGAACTTATATTGTAATCTTCTTTTATCTTTCATAAAATTTTGTACACACTTGAGTGAACAATTGAAAAGAAAAGAGAAAGAAAGATCTGAGTGTAGGTTATACAGGTAGAGGTTGTGTCGAAGAAGAAGTTCTGATTTGCATATTAGACAGGGCTCTTAATTGTAACATTTTGCAACACTCAAGTTCTTAATAAGCTCTAAAGGAAACCCTTGAAACTCAAGGGGACTGGACAAGGCACCACATTGGTGTTCCGAACCAGTATAAAATTTATTTGTGTTATTTACTTACTGCAATATGTATTACTGTTTATCTATTCTACTAACGTGAAGGTGAGTCGACTGACCATTACAGGAAGTCAACTGAAGGAAATTTTAATTCACCCCCCCCCCTCTTGACTTTCAATTGGTATCAGAGTAGGTCTCACCTTTTAAGTATTTAACCATATGTGAGCAAAGATCCAATGGCATACTATCAGATTCCTGGTGCTCTACTTCAAGATGGACATTCTTCACACTGACCACCATACTTCAATGAACAACATTACTCTCACTGGAAAAACAGATTCAGAATCTTTGTTTCTTCAAATGATCACCAAGCATGGATAGTGATCAAGAAGGGCCCAAAGCCTATTCCTGGACTGACTGACAAAGATGGCGCTGAAAAACCATTTGATCCTGAATCATTTGACCTCACTAAGGAACAACAAGAGGTAATTCAAACTAATGCTAGAGCTATAAGTTTGTTATATTTTGTAGTGAGCGGAGTTGAATATGACAAGATATCAACATGTGAAACTGCAAAAGAAATGTGGGACAAACTAGAAGTGACTTATGAAGGAACCACCAAGGTGAAGGAGGCTCGGATCAGTTCACTAGTAAATGAATATGAATTGTTCAAAATGACCGAAGATGAAAATGTAGAAACTATGTTCTCAAGATTCAGTAAAATTATCTGCGAACTCAAATCACTTGGAATGGTGCATTCAAATGGACTTCAACTTAGAAAACTTGTTAGAAGTCTTACCAAAGCTTGGGAAACTAAGGCTGCCATTCTTGAAGATGGAGATCTGCAGAAAATGACATACGATGAACTTCGAGGCAACTTGATGGCCTATGAACAGAATCATATCAACAGGTACAATAAAGATGATAAAAAGAAAAATGTGGCATTTACGGCTGGGACATCTGAAATTGGAGAAGAAGTCGATGAAAATCAAGACAAAGGAATGACTCTTATAAATTGAGGAGTGAGACAAATGCTTAGACAAAGAGGACAACGACCTCAACAGGACTTTAAGAATAATTATTTCAAAAGAAATGATGATCGCTGCTACTACTGTGGAAAACCAGGACACATCAAACAAAACTGCCCAGAACGGAGAAGATGAAACAATCGAAGAAACAAGGACCCTAAGAGTCTCGGAGCATGGGATCAAAGAGAAACAACCGACGATGATCATGATGAAATGGCCAATCTATGTTTCATGGCACTAGGTGAAACAGGTGAGGTAATATCCTTTAACTGTTCTAATAGTAATGACTTACTAAATTCTTTGGACATGGTTGCTAATGAATTACAGAAGGTTATTGACGAATACAATAAAATCGCTCAAGAAAAGAAAGATTGGCAGATTTTACTCTAAGCAAGTCAGGCTGAGGTCGACTTACTAATAGAAGAATTAGAGGAAGTCAAAATGCAGTTGAACAGCATTAGAAAGTCTCCAAGTCATAGTTCTGTCCGATCTAATAGAACTACGCTCTATAGAAGAAACTCTTCTAATAGTAGTTCCAACATCTCAAATAGATCTAATTCTAAATCTTATTCTCCTGAAATTTCTACTAAAATTACTTGTTTCACTTGCGGTGATCTTGGTCACAAATCTTTTAATTGTAGAAACTATTCTTCTGGAAAGTGGATTTGGAGACCAAAAGTTACTAATCATCAAGGACCCAAAAATGCTTGGGTACGTAAAAGGAACTAATCTTATTGTTTTGCAGGAGCAATCCAAGAAAACCTACAGAAAAGGAATGTGGGTACTTGATAGTGGATGCTCCAGACATATGTGCGGAAAGAAAGAAAACTTTAAAACTATAAAAAGAATAGATAGGGGATGTGTCAGATTTGGAGACAATGATAAAGGGGAAGTAATTGGAGTCGGGACTATTACACTCAGCTCATCATGTGATCTAATTGAAGTGTATCTAGTTGAGGGACTCAAACATAACCTTCTTAGCATTAGTCAACTATGTGATGCTGGATTTCAAGTTACTTTCAACACAGCCAGTTGCATCATCAAACATCCTGAGAAAAAGATAACTCTTATTGGAGATCGAGTTAATAACATATATGTTTTAAATAATATTGATTTTCCATCTCTTACTTGTCTTACTGCAGTCTCAAGCGATCCTTGGATATGGCATCGAAAGCTTGGACACGCAAGTATGCATGCTCTTGAAAAACTTTCTAGACTTGAACTAGTCATTGGTCTACCTAAACTAAAGTTTGAGAAAGATCATATTTGTGACGCATGTCAAATAGGTAAGCAGACCCGTTCATCCTTTAAAGGAAAAGATATTGTAAGTACTTCTAAACCCCTTTAGCTCCTTCACATGGATCTGTTTGGTCCTACTCGAACTGCTAGCATTGGAGGTAAACGATATGCATTCGTAATTGTTGATGACTTCTCAAGGTTCACATGGTTAATCTTTCTCACTCATAAAAATGAAGCTTTTGCTAACTTTGAAGTTTTTTGTAGAAAAATTCAAAGAGAAGCAGGTTACTTCATCACAACTATTCATAGTGATCATGGTGGTGAATTCGAGAATAAAGCTTTTGAAGAATTCTGCGCTCAAAATGGTTTCACTCAAAACTTCTCTTCACCCAGATCACCTCAACAAAACGGAGTTGTAGAAAGGAAAAATCGCTCACTACAAGATACAACAAGAACTATGCTTCTCGATCGAAATATTCCCGATCATTTTTGGGTAGAAGCTGTAAGTATTGCTTGCCACATTCTTAACAGGTGTCTTATCGGACCTATATTAAAGAAGACTCCATATGAACTATGGAGAGGTAAGAAACCAAACATCATCTACTTCCATCTGTTTGGATGCAAATTCTTCATCCACAATAACGGTAAGAACTATCTTGGTAAGTTCGATCCAAGAAGTGACGAAGGTATTTTTCGAGGTTATTCTCCCATTAGCTAAGCCTTTCGTGTTTTTAATAAAAGAACTTTAAGTGTTGAAGAATCTGGTCATGTGGTATTTGATGACACTAATCCAAGAATACAGGAAAGTGAAGCAGGCAAGGATGAAATTGATTCATTTGAACCAGCAAAAGATATTCCAAAAGTGTCCACTGAAAATCTCACTGAAGAGCCAGCTACTGTAGAAGCAAAGTCGACTACTCCAGCTGACAAAGTAAATATTCCTAGGGAATGTAGACACAATGCCAGCCATCCTGAAACTTCATTCTGGGAAAAGCAGATGACAAAATCCAGACAAGATCCTCTTTCAAAAAACAAGCGTCATTGGCTCTCATATCCCAAATGGAACCAAAACGAATTAATGAAGCAATGGAAAATAAGTCATGGATATAAGCAATGAAAGAAGAACTTGATCAATTCGAAAAGAATCAAGTTTGGACTCTTATTGAAAGATCTAAGAACTGTTCAGTAATAGGAACCAAGTGGGTATTTCACAACAAATTGGACGAAAACGGAAAGGTTATTCGGAATAAGGCCAGGTGAATTTGCAATGAGTCTTATGGGCGAGCTCTCATTCTTTCTCGGTCTTCAAATTAAGCAGTTAGATAAAGGAATTTTTATAAATCAAGGTAAGTATGCAAAAGAGTTGATCAAAAAGTTTGGAATGGAAAAGGGTAAAGCCTTTGGAACTCCTATGAGTCCCTAATCCGATACAACAGGAAAAGCAGATGACGAAAAACTTTATCGAGGAATGATCGAGTCTCTATTATATCTCACTGCTAGTCGACCAGACATCATATGCAGCGTTAGCAAATGCACACGATTTCAATCCGCTCCAAAGGAATAACATCTCACCGCTGTGAAACGAATCATTCGATATCTCATTGGAACCTCTGATATGGGGTTATGGTATCCTTTTTATGAAAGTTTTGATTTAATTGGATATTCAGATGGTGACTTTGCAGGTGATAAAAATGATAGAAAAAGCACCAGTGGAACATGCCAGTTTTTGAGGAAATCTCTTATTTCCTGGCATAGTAAGAAATAGACCTCCGTTGCCCTCTCAACTACTGAATCTGAATATCTAGCTGTCGGAAGTTGTGGCACACAACTACTTTGGATGATGCATCAACTCCTGGACTATGATCTATCCTTTGAGGGAGTACCCGTTTTTTGTGATAATACTAGTGCTATTAGTTTATCTAAATATACTGTGCATCATTCCAGGGCTAAACATATAGACATCAAGCATCATTTTATTCGTGATCATGTTGAAAATGGTGATTTTGTGCTTGAATTTGTTGATTATGAAAATCAGTTAGCCGATATCTTTACAAAACCTTTGCTTGAGGAAAGATTTTGTTTCCTTCGAGAATGTTTTGGTATTACTGTACTTATTAATTAAGCTTACCGGTTTTCCTGTGTTGATTAATGCTACTTATGACACTCATACTTTCTCAAGCATAAGGACACCCTTGGAAGGGCTCTTTAGCTACACAAGGACTCCAACACTGAAGGTGAAAGGACTTAAGAAGGATGCCATTCGCTCGGTCAATACAACTCTCAGGGAAGTCAACTCCATCAAAACTGGAGCTGACTCTGCTCATAACGAGTTGGTTGTGTTAATGCACAACTCTCACTCCACCTTCTCTAAGACTATTGAGCACTCTCTTAACACTTTCTGCAGGAATGTGCTGACCACTTTGAAATACTTTCTTGGTGATTGTTAAGACTGTTTTTTTTCCCAATCAGTTTGTGAAGATATGTCTTCATTTCTTTTGGACTATAATTTTAGGGTTTCTAGCCCCATACTCTCTACTTGTATATTTGCTTTTGCCTATCTTGTTTGTTGTTTTTGTTTGTTTTCCTTTTTGATTATGTCAAAGGGGGAGAAATCTAGACACGTCATATAGAAAGGGGAAGCATACAAAAAGGGGGAGCACACGGATGTCAGTCAATCTAAGATACATCAAACAGGGTAGTTAAATTAAACTTGTATTAGTTATAGTTGTCATTATCAAAAAGGGGGAGATTGTTAACTTATGATATTCTGAATAATGACAAGCTAACTCATAATCTACTCGCAGGAAATCAAAAAGGAAGGAAATCGAGCAGCCTGCAAATCAAGAAGGTTTTATGGAAAATAATATCAAGAAGATAAATCAAGACAACCAGAATCCCAACCAGGATTCATGGAGCCACGCATGGAAGGCAAGAAAAGTCTAGTCAATCAGTACAAACATTTGAAGAAGGAAAGAGAATATCTGTCAATCAGTCATAAAAGAATACATTCTGAAGTTTACCAATATCAACCAAGATTCAAGGAGATCATCTAACAAAGGAAGGAATTGATTTAATTTGTCAATCAGGCATAGAAGAATATATTCTGAAGTTTATCAATATCAGCCAAGATTCAAGGATATCATCTAACAAAGGAAGGAATTGATTTAATCATGCACATAACTGATATGGACATGATTCATCAAATCAATCAAAATAAATCAAGGACTCAATTTAAGGATCCTTGATTTGAACACCCTTGGGTTTCCATAATAGAGCAGCAGCCGTCCACATCTATATTATAAACCTCTCTTAGCCATAGTTGTGAAGTACGCATTTCACTTGAACTTATATTGTAATCTTCTTTTATCTTTCATAAAACTTTGTACACACTTGAGTGAACAATTGAAAAGAAAAGAAAAAGAAAGATCTGAGTGTAGGTTATACAGGTAGATGTTGTGTCGAAGAAGAAGTTCTGATTTGCATATCAGAACTTATATTGTAATCTTCTTTTATCTTTCATAAAACTTTGTACACACTTGAGTGAACAATTAAAAAGAAAAGAGAAAGAAAGATCTGAGTGTAGGTTATACAGGTAGAGGTTGTGTCGAAGAAGAAGTTCTGATTTGCATATCAGATAGGGCTCTCAATTGTAACATTCTGCAACACCCAAATTCTCAACAAGCTCTAAAGGAAATTTTAATTCACCCCCACCCCCCTCCTCTTGACTTTCAAAAACCAATTTCATAAACTGCCCAAACATGACTCGAGGCAAACTATCGAGAGGGGTAAATGGTAATTTTCCAAAAATGACTTTTAGGGTCATTACAATCGGTCAAAGAGAAGAGCTCACAATCTATCCAACAACCTATCCAAAAGAATTGCGAGTTGAATTGCCTGACAAGTTTGCATAGAACAGGGGTAAAAAACAATAGAAATAAAATCATACATCATTATAGCTCTTGTTCGAGCTTTAGTCTATGCAACTATGCAACAACTAATTGTTGAAAGTAGAGGCGCTACAACTCGCACATTAAATAGTCAATAATTAGAGCTCCACAATTATATATTTCACATTTAAATTAACAGATGTTCATTATTATATACTATGTTTTCTCTCCAACAAAATAAGTAAATTATACAATCACACACCTAGCAGGAAGCAAAAAGAAGGGATAAAAAAAATGTAACACCTCCATATAGAGACAAATTGTCGACACAATAACAAAACTCATGACCATTGTAGAAATTGAGTTATTTTCTTAAGTTGTGACATATATATTTTTTTAGTATTGTGTTTGTTGTCAGCTTGACCATGACAACAGTGAGCAACTCAACAACTATATAGTAAAAACCTCTCACGTCGCTTATGAGTTATGTGCCTAAAGTCCTTAAACTCTACTTCTCTCATCTTTTGAAAGGTGGCCTCCCTTCTCAACCTCTTAAATTTTACATGTTCTGAACATTCAGACATATTAAATTCCTTAATTAGGTTAGTTTTTAGTGTGACATTTTAATCATCATATCATATATTATTATAAGTGGGAACATCACAAATTAAAAGTTGCAATACCAAAATGCCCTTGTAAAATTAAATGACTCTATTACCATTTTTAAGGTAAAAAACAAATCTGATTTTCCCACTTTTAGTTATCTTTTTTCACAAATTCTTTTCATTTTAATTAATAAGAAGTCCAAAAGTCCATGTAATGTGGATAACATCTATTAAATAGAAGTTCAAAGATCACAATCGTTTCAAAGTCAAAATGGTGAGTCTTATTTAGAGTTTGAACTTCTTTTTCATTTTCTCTCTATTAATGTTTTGTTTAATTCTTCGAGCTCTGCTCTTAAAATTTCTCTATTAGAAACTTTGTCTTTTTTCCTAACTTTTTTGTAGAGTTTTAGGTGTTTACATATGTATATTCAATTTTGATACGAAATTGTAGGAAAATATGGGTACTGGAAATAAAGGTTAGAGGCTATTTGAAAGAATTGTTTTTCCAGTTATATAAAGGGGATTGTCAGCACAAATAAAATTAGATTTGTTGTGCACATGGAATACTTTTTTCATATATCAAATTGAATATCAAACGAGGTAAAATAATTTAACAATGAGAGAATTTTTTTAGTTTGAACTTAAATTTTTATGAATATTCTATTTCTCCAAATAAATCATTTTTGTGTATGAAAAATGTGATGAACATATCTTTTGATAGCTATATTTCTTGTTTAACAATGATGATTTAATTTTGATGTCGAGCAAGGTCGTTGTATACGGATACTGTGAAGTTCATATTTATCATGATCACATTCTTTCTTCCCTTTTGAATCTCCAGGTAATAATTGTTATTTAATTTTAAGATTGTCTTTCTCTGTTTTTCATCTCTATTTTATTTTATTATTACAAAACAATGACATGATTATTTATTTATTGATATATAATTCATTCCCTTTTGGATCAAATTATCATGATTTTTGTTTTAATTGTAGGATTAGAGTTTTCCCAATTCAAAGAATCTATGCATATACTTTCTAATTAGTAATTCTATTTAGATAATTAATACTACGGAATAGTAATTATGTAGGAATAAAGGGCTAGATAATTTACATAATCTTAAAAGTATCCAATTATGAATATAAGTTGTAATCAATGTGATGCAGTTAGAGAACATTTTACTATAATAAATAATACTAATAGATGTCCTAAATAAAGGTGGTCTTACATATTCTCACGTTGTATCACTAAGATTAGTGTTACCATTTATTGTTATGAGGTTCTTTGTTTTAGTTGTTTTCTTCCCAGTTTGACAATATTCATGAGTTGTGCATTTTTCATTCACAGAGGTGGTTTTAAAAATGGGAAATTGCTACTTATAAAGTTGAATTGCGTAATAAAAACTCACCAAAAAATTGAAAGACTTTTTAATCTTTTGTTAACACTGCTCTCAGGGCCGGCTCTATGTATACAAAAAATAAGGCATTGGCCTTAGGCCCCCAATTTTAGGGGGCCTCAATTTTTTACCAAGAATAAATTATGTGTTAATTTTTTAAAGAAAAACATTAATTATTTATGATAAAAAGTATATATTTAAAATTATTATTTTATTCTCTTCAACCCAATTCAAATAGAAAAAATCAAGAAAATATTGTTTTATTTTCTTACACTCTCTCTACTAATACTCACATTATTTTCTTTTTAACTCCTTTTACACCCTCTTCTTTAAATTGTTGATAAGTTAGAGTAATATTCTGTCAAAAATATCAATTAATAGTCAAAAAGTGTTGAACAAATTGAATTTGTAAATTCTTTTTCCATTTCTTCTTAGATTTTCAAGCATTTCAACAACCATAGTAAAATGTGGGGTAACCAAATTATCAACTTCATCAAAGCTATGGTTCTAACTCTTATATTTATTTGAAATTTGTCAACTTATTACTTGTAGAACTATGTTAACAATTCATATAATGATTGCCCGAGTAAAATAATATTTTTCAATGTTGAATTAATAAAATCTTATTTAAAACTAATAATTGAAAAAGAAATCAAATAAATCATTTATATATAAAATAAATATTAGGTAATACTTTGCATTTAAAAATGTAAGAAAAATAAATTTTAAATAAATGCATGTGAAGTTTATTTAGATTTTAGGCCTCTAATTAAGATTTCGCTTTAGGCCTCCGATTACGTTGAGCCGCCCCTGAGTCTGCTCTAACAACAATTTTTATGCTAAAATATCAATATTCATTTTAATAAAGGTTTAAGAAGTTGAACTGAAAAGAAATATAAATATGAGAACCATTCATATTAACTTAATTAATTAAAGAAAGTTATAGTATATCTTTGGGATTTAAATCTTACTATTATATAAGAATTCACAATGAATTTGCATTGAGAAACCTTTACATTTGTAAAGCTAGCTCTTTGAATGCTATATATACATATACAGTATAAGTGACATTTGTAATTTACGAAAACATATACATTTCTTATTTAGAATACTTTGTTAGACTACACTAGGGATTTATTTAAACACTTCAAAATAATAAAATCATCCCGCTTAGTGGTACTATATATAGATATGTCATTATTTTTGTTGTTGTTGTTTGTGTATAAATTAAAACAAATTGAAAAGTGTATTCAAGGTCCTTCAATTTAATAAGCTTTATAATTTAACATTGTCGTTCTCTGTTCTTTTTCAACTTCGAGATCAAACATCATGTTTGTGGATATAACTAATATAACAAACTTTTATTTTGTTTTATAGCACAAATTTGTTATTAATAGATGTAACTTTTTTTTTAAAAAGTATACTTATTGAGATAGGTTACACGCGCAACGCGCATACCCAGAAACTAGTATTAATAAAAAAGTATCATATGTTGTTGTGTATCCTGTTATGTCCATTTGTGGGCATTACATTTGTGCCTCTTTACTCTCATCAATTGTGGTAGAATGTGGTCATTAGTTGTTAGTAACTTTTGTAACCACCAACTCTTCATTCCACCAATTATAATATGTCATTGTACCTTATAACTCATGTAACCTATAACTCATTCATTTACCCAATTTACTACCCATTATCATCCTATTCATTGCAAAGAAGATTTCCTCCCCTATGAATAGTAATGTTCTTCATTTGTGTTGAGTACAACAAGAAACAACAACAATAATGGTGGAAGAAAGATGAGAGGTATTATATTGAGATTAGTGTAGTGAAAGAGAGAACTGAGACAAAAAAAATATCTTCTAAGTCTTCAACTAATTCATATACAAAAGCGAGTAATTATATGTGGACATATGGTGTTTGTTGTGAAGCTTTGAACTCTTCAACTAATCCGGAGTTGCTTGAGTTGTACGGCGTTGTTGAGATGCTATATCCAGGAGGGGACAAGTCAAAAGTGATACTGCTAGATCGGTGTAGATGATGCCACAATGGGCTTGAACCTCCTTAAAGAGAGCGAAATATCTGTGTCTCAGCCTGAATAATACTTTATTCATTTTTTGTTCATTTTAATTTCAACTGTAATATTTTGTATTTGTGGTATTACACCATCATTACTCATTTGAGAAATCACATCGTAAGAATCATTAATGTATAAGGAAAGATAATTTTGCAAAGAAAGATATATCTGTTGGAATGGAGTGGCTTGTAACTATAAATTGGAGTGATACCAGAGTACAATTGTTCATTGTCAGAGTGGAGCTGCAAATTGTTTTAAATTTTCTGAGTTCCACCAAGATTTCAGTGATCTCTAAAATTAGTGAAGAAAATAAGCACACTAATAATTCTGTTTTCTCTGTCAACTCATTGAAAATTATCAAGTACGAGGGGATAAAAATATGAAGCCTCTTCGAAGCTCAATCTCTATATAACTAGACAGCAACAAATTGCTAAAAGTAGAAGTGCTACAAGTGATGTTGCTAATGTTTTTCAAGTAAAAATTCACTTAGAAATTTTGAGGAAGTAAGAAATTTTCTCAAAGGTAAAGACATACTTCTAAAGATAATGTTGACAAAGAGTAGACTGTTTTGATGAGGAAAAAAGTTGGATCGCCAATTAATCAGAGTCCTAAGCTCGCGCAATAGACAAACAATCAAGAATATCTGCTACCCTACCATGCATCTCAAAAAAAAATTACAACTCACTAAGGGTTTTTTTAACTTGCAAATCTATCCAGCCATCTATCAAAGAGAATAACTTGCAATCTATCCACAGACATATCAAAATGAATTGCAAGTTCAATTGCAACAAATTTACATAGAACAAAGGCATGGAATAGCAGTAACAAAATCAACAGTCATTACAATTCTTGCTCGAGCTTTAATCGATGTAACTAGACAATAACTGATTGCTTGAGTTTTAGCATATAATTGTTCAGACTTTAAGCTTGATTAAATATCTATTCGTTTGAACTATACTCAGATTTGAAATTATTGAGAGAATATGCTCTCCTGATTTTTTTGTCTCTTCAAATTCTATAGCCCAACACAATATTTATTAAATTTGAAAATCTATTCATTAAAATAAAGTACAACATAAGCCTTCAGAATCTAGAGGATGTCATAGAACTCCATCTTTGTGGTGCTCTTCATGATGCCATCTCATTTCTTTAAATGTTTTCGAAGACATATACAATTTTTGCAACCTCGATTTTAACAAAAAATCCCCAAGGACCTTGGCTAAAAATTCTTTGGCATTATTTTTTCATCTAGAAGCCCCATAAATTTTGCACTTATTAACATCCTTAGAAACTAAATAGAATCAAATAAAGATATACAAGTCACCGAACTCTAGATTATGACCTTCTAAGTGTGAAATAAAGAGGCATAGAGAAAATAAATAGAATCAAATAGTTCTTGGATCGCATATTAATTTACACACTTCACTAATTCAATGAAAAATTAATATTTTTTTCTCAAGGTTTAATCATTTAAGAGAGCATTCTCATGTATTCGTACATGCACTTATTGGTAAAATAAACATTACCAACTAAAAATAATCTTACAAAATTATTTTTGAAACATCAAGAATCTGAATTTTTATTTCTTAGATATGATATCTACAAAATCTAATGGATCAATCTTAACAATGTCGAAAAATAAAACTATAAAAGAAAAGTAACTCAGTTTCCTCTCTATTCCTATCCCGTCTCTCTCTAAATCTCTGATCAATTGTTGACAAACTCTAGATATGGCCGATCCACCGCCGGCGGAAGAAGCAAACTTCATCGGGGAATTCGACGGTCTTGCAGTTCAACCTCTTGACCGTACTTTTTACGCCCTACACATGACCACAACATACCAAGAAAATGGCGAAGATTTCCCTATGAAATTTCCAAATGTTAATTTCACAACCGATGCCATCATTCTTGATGAATCATTCAATGATAGTTTTCCAAACCCTACCAATGATGAGCATTTCAAAACCCTAATTGTCTGCCAGATTGTCTCGGGTCGGAGTCGGGTTTGGACTCGAGTCAGATGAACCCGAATAGCTTTG
Organism: Solanum raphanifolium; assembly: GCA_036250405.1. NCBI lineage: Eukaryota > Viridiplantae > Streptophyta > Magnoliopsida > Solanales > Solanaceae > Solanum > Solanum raphanifolium. Next base: position 15,979 of record JAJOOE010013597.1, read on the forward strand.
GTCAACCTAAGAGTCAACTGATGGGGAGTTCTGATGATGCTTCTAGAAAATTCAATTCGACCTCAGAATATTGTCTCGGGGAAGCTCCAGTTTCGAACAAACCAGTACATTTTCCCCTAAATTTAGGAAATAATTCAGTAAAAGGTGGAGTTGTAGAAAAGAAACTCAAATTAGAGGGTGTCAATGCCAATATAAGTAACTGTAGCTATTTGTTGAAAAGGAAAAAGAGTAGTGAAGACTCAAATGATGTAGGCAAACACCAAAAATCCACTATATTTTCCTTGTATGACAATGTTAACAATGATGAGGACGAAAAGAGGATGGCTAGGAAAATTAGGAATAGGGAAAGTGCTCACTTGTCAAGGAAAAGAAAAAAACATTATTTTGAGGAATTAGAGAATAAATTTAGAATACTTCAATCAACAATTCAACATTTGAATACAAATTTATCCTATGCAACGGTGGAAAATGTAACTCTAAAGGCACAACTTGGAGGTACTAGTGTACATGCTCAAGTGCCGTCACCCCTCGGGATTTATCCCTATCCTCCTCCATGGATTTCATATACACCATCCTATATGATGAGCCGACAAAGATCTCAAGTGCCATTGGTTCCCATTCCAAAGTTGAAATCACAGGCACTACCACCCGGGCCAAAAAGTAGCAAGAAAGTGGAGAAACAGAAGAGTGAGGTGAAAACAAAGAAGGTTGCTAGTGTTAGCTTCCTTGGTGTGTTGTTCTTCATGCTTCTCTTTGGTGGGTTGGTTCCTTTATTGAAACTTAGATATGGAGGTATTAGGGAACCATCTATGAGTGGAGAGTCTTTTGTGAGTGGATTTTATGTAAAACATCATGGAAGAGTTTTGACTGTTGACGGGCCTGTGAATGGGACTGGTTGTTCTGGGAAATACGGTGGTAAAGATCATAGCTCCCATTGTGGCCGGGGAGGTCAGGGTGAAAGCAATCAGAAAAATACCAATAAGGCTGCAGATGAGTTTGCTCATGTGGGCAATGGTAGTGATCCTCTGGCAGCCTCTCTGTATGTCCCAAGGAATGATAAACTTGTTGATATTGATGGGAACTTGATAATTCAATCTGTATTGGCAAGTGAGAAAGCCATGGTATTTCATGGAAGTGCTGCTAAGAAAAATAGAGAGGCTGGCCTCGCAGTTCCTGGTGATTTAGCCCCTGCTATCCCAGGAATCCATCCTCGCCTTTATCGAAGTCCTGCAATGGGACAAAACATTCTTGGATCTGAGGAGAAAGAGAATGTAAAGTCAACTATGCAGGAGTGGTACCTTGAAGGTCTTGCTGGTAACTGTTGTTAAATCTAGACTGACTATTAATTCTTATCTTTTTCCTTTTTTTTTTAGTTTAAATGAATTCCTCTAGTGTTTTCTTTGAGAATTTAGGCACTTTTAATTGCTTTGAGTCACAGTATATGCTCCAAGCAAATTTTATCTTTTGGAATAACCTTCTGCTTTCCAGTATTTTAATTCATTTTTGTGTTCATTTGGGCAGGACCTTTGTTGAGTTCAGGCATGTGTACAAAAGTGTTCCAGTTTGATACGTCATCTTCTGCTAGAGATATATCTATGGAAGAAAGGCAGAATGGCACGCGCCTCCACAGAAATAGAAGGATCCTCAATGGCCCTCCCGTTTCCCTTTCTAGACCCTCTCACAGCTCTGGAGAACAAACTGGAACAGATGGAAAGCGGGAGAATTTCAGCAGGAACAAGTCACTTTCTTCCTTGGTAGTATCTGTTCTGGTTGATGGTGATGGAGATGGCATCATGGGTCCGAAGTCTATCTCTCGGATATTCATTGTTGTGCTTATTGATAGTGTCAAATATGTCACCTATTCTTGCATGCTTCCATTTATTGATAGTGTTCATGTAGCAGAAGCATCATAAAAAAACCGTTTCGTAGATACCATAAGATCTACTAATTATCCTCATTAACTTATGGAGGGTGATTGTTGTCTTCTTTATGTGTCATGTTTATGCAATAATAATACATTATGTCTCTTTAATTATCAAAAGAAGAAAGCAAACACTCCTTTAAGTTATATGTATTATGTTTGTGGGCTATATATTTACTCAAAAATGACAATTGTAGTTGGCAATTCCTTACATTAGCAAATAACCAGAAAACATTTGAATTTCTCCGAAAAGGAAAATGAAAGCTTTGAATGTCAGTGAATTAAGCAATTAAGTGTAGAATGATTATGCAACCACACACCTAGCAGAAAGAGAAAAGAAAGGATAAAAGAAGAGAATGCATGACCTCCATGAATAAAGGATGGCATCACCTGTGTGGGTGGCCTCCCTTCTTAACCTCTCCAGTTTTCCCCTGTTCCGAACAAACATGAACATTCAATTCCTTAATTAGGTTAGTCATTTGAGAAATCACATCATAAAAATTAGGTGTCATTAATGTATAAAGAAAGATGATTTTGTAAAGAAGATATATCTGTTGGAATGGAGTTGACATGTAACTATAATTTTGCGTTATACCGAAGTACAATTCTTCGTTGTCTATGTGGAGCTGCAAATTGTTCTAAATTTCTGGGTCGTACCGACATTTCAGTGATCTTTAGAACTCGTACTTTGTTTTAATGAATTGATTTCCAACTATAGTATAAACTATGTTGAACTATAGAATTTCAAGAGAGAAAAAAAATAGGAGAGCACACTATACTGAGTACAAAATTTGTTTGGCTTCTAAATGAAAAAATAATACTGAAAATGTTCCAATGTCCTAAGGTATTTTTCTTAAAAATCAAGATTGCAATGATTGGTTATGTCTTCAAAAACTTCTAAAGCAATGAGATGAAATCATGAAGAGCCCAACAAAGATGGACTATTAGTAGATCTTATGTTATCTACAAAAGTGTTTATCAATGATGTTTCTGCTACATGAACACTCCATCTTCAGGTGACTTCCCCAGAGGAGTAGATCCTTTAAATGGAAGCGTGAAAGAATAGGTGACATACTTGACTCTATCAATCAACACAACTACGAATATCCAAAAGAGGGACTTTGGACCCATGATGCCTGTTAGAAAATGAGATATTTCTAGATAGCCTTTTTTAATGGTTCTTTTTTAATATTCTATTTCGTTTGTAGAGGAAAGGTTGTCATTGTTTTATGAAATATGTTCTATAAGAAAGTACAATAGTAGTTAGATAGGTATGGTCTTTACTAACCGTTGACAAGATTATATCTATATCTATCTATACTACCTTAAAAGCTTGAACTCCAAAAAATGAATGTTAAATTACGTAAATACCCCTCACTCACTTAAGAACATGACACAAATACCCCTGACTTTTAAAACAAAAAAAACCTAACGCAACAAACAACGACAAACAACCAGCACTTTTACTATACAAACGCCAAGTCCTCTTTGACTGAACAGTCACCACGTTTCCCATGAACTGTATCTGTCCAACGCCCAAATATATACTCCAACCAACGCAACCTATGCATATTCCCCTATAAATATCAACCACACATACAACAAATTCTCCATTAACAAATCAACTTCTGCACAAAGCGTCTCCATTAGCAAATCAACTTCTGCAAATAACGCATCGGTATGCCCTCTTTTCCTCCTTTTCTACCACCGTACTTGTTTTATTACTCAAGCGTACATCTGCACATTTGAATTCAATTAACCTTTTTGCAATACTTCCTCAGGCCAATATTGATCTTCCTTAAGCAAAACACATAAGAGTATTGGACTCGACATTGACATATTTCACTCCACATCTTAAATTGTAAGTTTTCACTCTCCTTATGTATCTTGTTATGATCTTCAATGGACTACTTGCAGTAACATTGCTACAATCTTCTTAATGATTATGTATTTTTCACCGACACATTACGGCCTGGAATGAATAATGAACTTCACTTTTCCCTTGGCACCTCTAACTATCCAGAATCATCACATATGGCGACTGAAGTTGAACTATCAAAGTAGAGTGTCTCCACTAACAAGATACCAAAATACTCTGTTAATTGGGTAACGCGAGTATTTGTTATTCAAAAGGGTTCTGTTATGTCGTACAAGAATGTCACACCCCGAGCCTACACCCTGGACGTGGCCGGCACTCGAAGACCATTACTGGCCCCCAAGTGAACCCTTGGCCTGACTTTATTAACTCAGCGAAAACCTAACTCAACAGAATAACTCAATTCAATGAAAGGTCATAAAACAACCCAACTAATAAAAATCTGGCCCAAAAGGCAACTCGAGTCTCAAAATAGAATATTTATATATATACATAGATGAGAGACTCAATACCAACTAATTGACTGTCTATGAAGCCTCTATAACACTGAGATGGATGTTGGGACAGACCCCGCAACATCCTAATAAAACAAAACTTAAGAAAACAAAATAACCGAGTCCTCCGTAATGCAAAAAGGCTCACCATTGACTCTGGAGTGCTCAGCTGGATCAACGGCGTGCTGGATGCTGATCCTGGGAACCTGTGTCTGCATCATAAGACGATGCAGGCTAACTGGCATCAGTACGTTGAATGTACGAGTATGAGAGCTGGAAAGCTAAACAACAACTTAAGCTCGAAAGGAGTACAAGAGAACACTTACCTTGGCTCTGTTCAACTCATGAGTAACTGGACTCAATATAAAGTAATAAGACACATGCAATGTATAAAACTTATAAAATAGTGTAAACAACTTAGTTCGTTAAGGATAAAACGATAACAACTCAACTTTACTTATATAAAAGTATTATAAGTTTTGTGGGAGGTTCTTTAACCGACAACCACCACTATGAGCCCTAGTGATGATACAACGTTTTACCTCACGTTGCCAAAGGACCATCCTATACCTTGCCGTGATATAGGACCTTACTTTACTTAGTGGATCCACTAGCTTAACTTACGTGATCATCTAAATAGTATGACCGTTAAATCCCATGTTTGGTTACATGGTTCTTATGGAGAGTTGAGTTAATATGAACTCGTGTCCCCAATTCGGTGCTCAATACTACTCCCAAAATATACTTTGGCTCATATGTTTTAAAAACAAACTTCTTTCTTTGGTTTGAGATAATTACTCAAAGCTTAGCCCAAATGCTCTTTTGGAATCAATGTTCCCTTTTCTTTGCTCAATTGTGAAAACATGCATAAACTTCTTTGGGAATACTTAGTTCTCTAATAACTTTTGAGAAAATGAACTCAACTTTATACTCTTGGCTTAACTTGAAACTCTATACTCTTTACTTAACTTGAAACTCAATAATCTTTACTTAACTTGAAACTTGAGCTTTAAAATGAAGTTAAAATGTTCAACAAAGACTCTTGAAAAACTTTAAAGACTTGCTTCTTAACTTCTAAACTTGACTCTTAACTTCACTTGACTTTGATCCTAACTTGCCTTGAATTGGATTATGGATTCAAGGGTAATGATCTCATGTTTATGGATGGGTTTGGGATGTTTAGATGCACCTTAGAGTATTGGAAATAATTATAAAACATAGGTACTTTACCAAGGAACATGTATGAAAAAGTTGGGAATGAAAGGGAAGGATTGGCGTCCTTGGCGCTATGAGAGGCGCGGAGTGCCAGCCCTCAAACTTCAGAGGGGCCTGCTGGGCGCTCTGCCAGGCGCGCCGCCCCAAGGGGGAAAATTAAGAACCCCTTTTGGGGCGCGCTGGCTGGCGCGACGCCCCAACCCTTTTCCCCCAAAAATCTGACTTTTTCCCCTTCATTTCTCCAACTCTAAACCCTCTCAACCTCAAAGGTTCCAGCAGCAAACACTTAGAATCATAAAGACCCTTGATATACAATAGATTCAACTCAAAATCACAACTGGAAACATGTACTAAACCAACAAGAAACTTCAACAACACAACCACAAGAATTCAACAACCACAACCAATCTTTTCTCGGAATTAAAAACGAGTTTGGTGTGTGGGGGAAAGAACCAACCCAACACTATGATCTCACATACCTTAATAGGGATCACCCCCGACGAAAACCACGACGATCTTGATGAAATCCTTGCTTCTTCTTCTCTTTCTCCTCTTCTTTCTCTCTTATCTCCAAAACCCTAACTCTCACTTTTAAAAAGGGAAAATTGATTTAAAATCAGTCTAACACCTCAATATAACCAAAAGAAATGGCTAGAGAAAAGACCAAAATACCCTTACAATTTCGGGACGGACTTCCCTACCAACTGCCCAACTTCCAAAGGGCATAACTCACTCATACGAACTCGGAATCAAGCAAACTCGGCGGTATTGGAGAGATCATTCCAAGGGCTTTCCAAACATAACTGGAACTACACTTAACTCATCCTGAACTAGGATTTATTACCGTTCAAAGTAGACCAAAAACTCTTTTTTTTTCCATACTCGACAAATTTCCAGATTTTGAATTTTTCCAAAAATGATTAATTCCAATTCCAAGCTTCTTCATAGTTATTTCAAATTGCAAGACATCACAAAGAATTCTCGTCATGAATGGACTTTCCAAACAGTAATATTAGTGGACGATGAGGTAATAGTTTTGCTTAGGTTATATGCTAACATTCTTATCTACTCCCTATATTACTTTTCTAATCAACTCATATGTCAATTACATCAATACTAGGGGACAAAGTTGCATGCGACACTATTTAATAAGCATATTGACACATGAAAGGACTTCTTAAAGACAAATAAGAGTTACTACATTGCTAATGGGTTGTTGGATCGGGTCAACCCCAACTACACTTCTGTGCACAAAGAGATTGAACTCTCTATTACCGACAACACAATCATAAAGGAGAGTGACCATGTTGTTTCAACACATAACTTCTCTGAAGGTTTTGTTTCTTTGGAACACGCAGAAAAATTGCCAAATGGTGCTATATTCGGTAACTATTCACAGTACGTATTTAAATTTCTACATTCAATTACTTAATATGTATCACTAACTCACCT
>JAJOOE010013598.1:0-26027 GCA_036250405.1 Solanum raphanifolium
ATTAAATGTTTTCTTGGTAAAGAAAGTTTTAAATTCATTATGTTTTTAGTGTTATGCGATGAATGAATGCTAAGAGGCTTGTATTAGACCTCCGAGAGGTCGAGTACGCCGGTTACGACTAGGGGGTGCTCCCGGGTCGTGACAATCCATTTGCAGGTTTACCCCTTATCATCTCCAATGCATGTTCTTTAGCCCGCCATGCTTGTTGGTAAGAAATTTCAACACCATATAGTGCCCTAACATCATCAATTATATCGTTTGGAGTATGTTTTCTTTTTTGATTCACCAATTTTGGAGCTGTCACACCACTAACAAACCCAATAGTATCTTGTACCTTACTTAATACCCGATCCCTCAATGGACAGGTATGTTCACTATTGAAGTATCTTACTTTGAATATGTCCGTATTTTTCCTAACAGACACCTTAAAATTCCAACAACAATCATCTGAATAACACACTAATACGTAGCTGCAATTATACCATATATATATGTTATTTGATCAGGTTTAATGTATCAATCCATAAAATAAAAGAAAAAGAACAGTAAAAGATACATGATTACAAATACTTTTAGTTAAATAGTACTGTGCACACATATTAATATATCACACAATTTAATGAGGACACAATTTATCATGTTCAGATACAAATCAGATAACTAATTCTAAATCCACTTATTAACCTTTTTTCACCTATCCTTCTTAATTGATACTTTAATAAACAAAAGTAACTCAAAATGAACATGATACTTTATTGTATCCACTGAACACATACACATATTAAACAATTTTCACCTATCCTTCTTAATTGATACATTAATAACCAGATGTAACTCAAAAATGAACATGATACCTAACACCTACAATTGCATGTAACACATGTTATCTGTGTATCATGATTAACATATTAACAAATAAATTATAAAAATAAAGAACGTTATCAGATATATGTATCACATACCTTTTGTTATCAGATCTTTTAACTCTAAAATTGAAGATATGCTTTATTTTGTATTTTGCCATTACAACCATTAGAGTTGCCTTATCCTTTTACAATTGCTTCACTTCCACATCAGAAACATTTGTATCTGATATAAAATTTTCCACCTCTAATTTTGGTATGTAATAGGAATCACAAATTTTTGATTCAACAATGGTTAGAGCCTTTGCGTCCCTTTTTCCACCTTCAACACACAAATTGCACCTGTTGTTGCATCAAAATTTTGTATCTCTTCATAAATTTTATCGGATGTATAAATGCATAGTGGATACATACCGAATCCTACCTCATGTTTCTTTTCTTCTATGAACAATTTCACCCTATATCATTTGGAATACACAATGAAGACGAATTACCTTCTACGATGTTTTTTATCGATTCATCAATATGCAATTCAGTTGCAATTGCTGAAATAAGATTCACGAACGAAATATTTTCCCCAACCACTATCCCATCACTTATGTATGTATCACTCGTATCTAATATCACTTTCTCATATTCCTGAATGCCTTAACAAGATCGAAATATTCAATACAAATCTTCACAAAATTGCGCTACAAATTCTTTTGAATCAACCTTCTACAATTTTTTCGAAAAATAGGGAGACACAATTTCACAATTTGAAATTTGAATTTTCTAGTTCATTAAGTGTTTTGTGAATGACTGATTGGTAGAAGAAAGAAAATTACGCGTGATTTGTGGGAGTTAACAATAATTTATGTTTTTAATCCCTTATTTAACGTAGTAAACTGATAATAACAACTTCTAAATTAATGTATCCGCCCACACAATAATGCATCCGTAAGGCACTAAAATAAAGGGATTTTTGTAATTTATGAAAGAGTAGGGATAGGAACTAATTTATTTATTATACTATGTGTTTTTCATAATTTTTACTAATTATAAATGCATATATAAGAATTTGTTAGAGGTACAAAATTTTATAATAAAACTTTTTACTTAAACAAAGAACTTTATAATTCACTATTACACTAACAAGTGGCGAGTCGGTCACTTATAATTTGAAAAATATAGAAAATATAAAATATAAATAGATAGATCAAATATGAGCTCTAACTAATACTTGAACTTTACTTTGTAATATGAGTTCAAGCATTTGAGGTAACTTGTTTTTATGGACATACGTTGCACGTGGATATCAAACCATGTACTAAACTATTTTTAAAATTAATGTCAATATTATTAAATAAAGAAAAACACTTATAAATGGAATGATAAAGTATACGTTTCTATGAATAGTGGATGTAAACTTTCTTTTGATTACTACTGAAAGTTGTCAATTCAACATCCAAAAAATACATATAACTATTTATAATATAAAGTTTGATATAGATAAGGTGATTTGTGTAACACCTCGCTTATTGAAAGAACTAGAAAGAGCTAGAATTAGAAAGAGTCATTTTTGGAAAGAATGAAAAATCTGGAAAATTGGTTAAGTTATGCTAAGTTTGAGTTTTAGATCAACTTCAAATGACCATAACTCCTAGCTCAAAATGTGTTAGGTGTACTTCCAGATACCATAGGAAATATCTTGGAATTATCTTTCCAACACCACCGAGTTTGCGCGATTATGAGTTCGTATGAGTGAGATATGCCCATTTGAAGTTGGACTATTTAGATAAGGAAAGTCTAATCCAGATTTGGAATGTTAGTTTGGTCTTTTCCATACCCAATTATTTTATTTCGTTTTTAGGAATTTAATTGGGGTAAAATCAGAATTAGATCAGTTTAGACAATTGGAAATTTACGCAAGGTGATTAACGTTTCAAGGACACTTCATCCAATTCTAAGTGTCAACGATCGCTAGTCAGTATAATAACCCAACTAAATGAGTTGGGGTCGAATCCCACAGGGAGTGGTACGTGTTTAGGATTCAAGAGTAAATTGTGAATATGATCAAGTCAGTCATAAGAATAGACACTTAGGAATAAGAACATAATTCAAATTAGGGGGTGACACGAATGTCAAATAAGGGGGTTTTGGTTTCAATTATCAACTACAACAACAACAAATCAATGCGAAAATGACAATAATGAGACGGGTTCTTGGGATGTGATTCGATTATAGGCTAATGTAGAAAAATGGGTAATTGCAACTGTTAGGAAATAACTGTAAATTAGTGAATAAACTAGACTATAGAGGAGCTAAACTTTCTCTCGAACAATTTACCCCAAATCAAGTCGATTTCTCTCGAACATCGACAAGCATGCAAAATAAGAACAACCTACGCTTTAGTCCATTCACTCTTTCGAGCTGAATGTGTGGAAAAGGGTTTAGGATTCACTCTCTCGAGCTAAACCCATGACAACCCAATACCCACAAACCATCAATCAATAATCTTGATTTTAAAACCTCTCTCTCTTGAGCAAGCCAAAAACACAAAGGTAGAGCTGCATTTGCAACTACAATTCTTAAATTAAACCACAATTAATGATTGAAATCACTTCTAAACAATATTTAAACTAACAATTAGCAATACCCACAAACTAAATCAGCCCATAATCATATAATCACACCCCAAGAATTGGGGTTTTAGCTAGACATCATAAAAAGATAAAAACCATTACCAAATTGAGTTTCCATCAACTGGGTAAGATTGATTTCATCTTCACAAAGGTCCAAATTGAAGAATCTCAAAGACCCAATTCCAATTTCTCAAAAGTGAAAAACTTCAATCCTTCAAAGCTAAGGAAAATTTGTCTCAATACTCAGAATTCTTACAATTCTAAACTGAAAATTCAATGTAATGAAAATATGATACTAAATTAAATGTTCAAAAATGTATTTATAGTCACCAAAAATGTGCTGCGAAGAGCCTTTCGGCACAGTAAGTCAGGCTCGACGATCCACTCAGTGATACGCATTTTAGCCAATTTCATCGCCTTTCTGTCTTGGCCTTCAACATCCTCAAGGTCTGTAACTTTGGGCGATCCAACACTGCATCGCGGAACCACTTAGAGATCCGCCGACTGCTCCTTTCTCTAGCCGACTTGATTTTCTCCTTCAGAGCTTGGCACACTGGAACTTTAAGCGGTCAAGAAGCCCTTCGGCAACTCGCCAAATAGACTTGGCGAGCACCAGGCTTCCTTTTCTTCACTCTTTCAGCTTACTTCGTTCCTTTTTGCACATTAGTGTCGTTGCATTTTTCCTCAATCCATATACCTGGAAATCAAGGGTTTTACATCAGTTATTGGCACAAAACAAGCATTTGAGGACACTAAACCTATACAAATAAAGCCCCAAATGAGTCCAAATCTCGAACTCATCAACACCCCCAACTTAAACTTTTGCTTGTCCTCAAGTAAAACTCAAGTTCATCAGTTCAAAAAGGATATCTCAAATAGTGCCACACAAGACTCAATCATGAATACACACAACATGACTCAACTTACTTATGCAAGGATCAATTGTGCACTTAAAGATTCAAGTTGTGACCCACCATTACTAAAGATTCTCAAGTTCACAATACTTGCTTCAAATGCAAGTTCAAGCTCAACAAATGTACTCAAATGTCCTTACACAAAGATGATTCCATATTCACACACAATTGTTCAACAATTTATAGCTCCGAAATTATAAAAAACTCTCACACTCACATAGATGAACACACGCATGACTCCACCCATAAGTTTGCCCTTATTTTCCAATCAACACTTGTTTCATCTCACTCAAGATAAAAAAAGGTCTTTTCACGGCTTGTAACGGGGCTGAGTGTAAAGGTAGGGTCATTTAGGTTTAGTGGCTATTATCCTCATGAAATATGGTATGAACAACACTTCCTTTCCTTTCCAGACACCCCATTTGTTTTGCAATTTCACAACTTTATTCCACAACTTTTTCATTCTTTATCTTTTTCATTTTTTTTTATTTTTTTTTTTCTCTCTTTTTTTGTATGGAGGGGTTCCATCTTTTTCAAAACCATGGGTCAAGGGGGACTTCTTTGCACTTCTTGATTTACCTTCTCTTTTCACCACACCCCCAACTTAGGCTTTTGGCCTAAGTTGGCTATTTAAACAAACCACACTTCATGAGGATTATAGGTGAAGGGATAAAGAGAGGTCTCATTTTCATCAAGTTTCTTCCAAGAAAAGGCTAAGGCTCGAAGGGTGTTCAAGCAAAGTTCACACACTCACAAGGTAGGCCACATAAGTGGTATAATGACAAATTGTTTCACTTTTTAAAATGCCTAAGATCATTTCAAGAACTTGCATCACTTAGTCAATCGAACAAACAGGGCAAATTCTAGGTGTCATCACAAATGGTTCACGGTAAGGTCACCACACAAGGCATTGGTACCAATATCAAACAAGACTCCACAGTTTCTCTAGTGTGCAATGTTCATTACAAGAGACCCAATTCGATAATCGGCTAGTCATAATGAGATGTAAAAAGTTCACATATTGCCTATGCAATTTCATTTGGCTTCATCGTAGTCGCACATTCATTATTGTTCGATTGAGAGCACTATTCAAGTCATCGGTATTGATCACAACCGACACTCAAATTTGCATAAGAATAGCCACAATTAAATACACAAGAGGTGGCAATTTTTTTTGGAAGGGTCCAAAAATCATTTACAATTAAGACAAGGAGCCACAAGCTCAAACATTCACAAAACAGAGTCAAAACACAAATTAAACACAAAAACCCAATATATACAAAAGTCATAATCACAAGAGGTAGGTATGGAAATACCTCACCCCACCACAAACAAAAACAATTTGTCATCAAATACAATAAAGTACTAAAAATCAATAAAAGAAGACAGAGATGGAGCTAAAGAGAAGTCCTGTTTATGCAATCGCTCCATTTGTCGGGGCATCAATGCCCGGTGCATCACTCTGATCTTGGGCATCAGTGCCCGGAGTCACATCAACAATACTCGATCCACTAGGGCTTGCCATAGATGTCTCTGTCAGCAATGTCTGAATCATTGACTGTACAATCTTCTCCTCTAGGTTAGGCAGGTCTCCATAGATAGTCTCCTCCGGTATCTTTATCTGCTCCTCATCGATCTATGCCTTCGACTCATCAACTGCTATATTATCCCGATGTACGTCTCCGGTGGTAGCTGGAGGAATCTCAGAAGTCATCGGGGTATCCACATCATCTGCTGCCTCCAATAATGAATTGAAGTCAGTGGATTTCAAGTAGTCCATGTCATTCCTTAGATCTGCAACCTCGACTTTCAAAGTCGTCACCTCAGAAGACTCCCTTTGTCGATGCTCACAAGTCGCGACTCTCACCGTTAAATCATAAATAGAAGTTCGGAGGGGTGTCAATGCAGCAACAATAACACTCTCGATCATCCATGGTACCTTAACCTCGAATCGAGTCACCCTCACATCCGCTGAATGGGCTAAGTGTCCCATCTTCAGGATCATAGCCTGAGTAATCATGGCGGGCTGGGAAGCGATAAAAGTACCATGAGCTTGGGAGGAAGGAGTGGGAGCAGGTGTACCTGAAGGCCTGGAGGCTAGAGTAGGAAAAGATGCCTATGTAGGTATAAAATCAACGTCCACCTCCGGAGATGTATCTGCTGGAGCTGCTCTCCTCCTATTTGCCTCCTCCCGCGTGTACTCAGCCTCTATACGCTGAATTTCTGTGGAGGATGTAGGATGACCTTAAAGTCTCTCATCTCATCACGAGGAACTCCAGCACGCCGTCACAACTCTGTGATCAAGACCGGGAAAAGAAGGGATGTCTGACGCTGTTTGGCCCTCATGGCCATCTCCTGCTCAATAATCAATCCCAACTTGAGCTGTTCTTTGCTATGATCGACCCTAGACAGACTGCCTTTGTATTGCGGAGAATGGACTCATTCTGTGAAGGCATGATGGAGCTGCTGATGAATCTGAACCAGTACCGTGAGCTACATTCAAGTCCTTCTTCTCTATCTTGACTCCCGCCTCAATCCACCTCGGGGTGGTATCAGAAATAAGCGGGGCAAGCCAACCCCTTAGATCATCTAGGGACTGAGCTGTCACCAGTCCCTCATATTCATGCTTAAACCCCGTGTCTCTCTCAAGGGCAGCGTTTGTGAGATCGCTGCAATACCCATCTTCTTTTCCTTGGACTATAACCGACTTCACCGGTCTGAAGGCACTGTACTTCTTCTTCCCTTGAGGAACCAGATCACCATAAGCAGAGTAGAACTCACGGACCTAGGTGGGGATGTATGGGCCTCGGGGCCTGGTAAACTTCTTAAAGCAATGGTACTGGAGTGTCTCTCTTACCCTGGAGTATTTTCCATCTAGGCCCTCTGTAGAAAGGAACTTGTCCTCAAGAATAGTCCACAACCTATCAGCTTTTAATCTGTTGAGTAGCCTGGGAGGAGGGACCTGTACTAGTGGCACTGGGGCAACAGTCGATGCCGGAGCTGGAATAGTATCTGCTGCAGGAGGAGTGGCTGCTGGAGCTCTAGATGAGTCTGGGTGAGACCTAGCATGGATCTCTGCTCGTCTAGACAGTAGGGGCTGTTCATCACCCGGCTCGGACAGTTCAGCCTGAGAGTCAACAAACTCTCTTTCCCTGTCAGAGTTGTGCCTCGGGGTCTCAGATACGGGCCTCTTGCCCTTGCACTTGCCTCCCTTGGGAGGTGCCGTCTTTCCCTTTTTAGGAGGATTGGCTCCACTTAATTTATCACTATGCCCTGTGCTCTATTACGGGGCGACATGTCGAGGTTGGTTCTAGCCATATCTGCAAAAACATAAAAAAGAGTTAAATTCATTTCAAGAAAAATTGTAGAAAAATAGTTGAAGACAGACTCACTGAATCGATCGGCGAGTTGCCGAATCACTTTGGCAAGCCAGATCAGGCTCGCTAAAAGGATTGGCTAAAAAATTCTCAAAAAAATTGGCATGTCGGCGATGGGGGGGGGGATTTTTGCAAATCGCCGATTGCATTTGGCGAGCACAAACCAGCCTGCTGAAAGTTACAGTGTATTTTAAGGGTTAGGGGAACAAAGAGGGCAAATAAGGAAGACTTTCAGCGAGTCACCGAGTGCACTCGACGAACTCAAGCTTCTCACCTAAAGTTACAGAATCAAAAGCCTTACAAACCAAGAGATTAAAGGCGAGCAAGGAGAATTTGGCAAACCGCCGAGTGGTTCGGCGAGCTCAACCCAGCTCACCAAACTGCCCAACGTGCCTACGTTCTACCCCGTCTTCCAAAATCAACCCCGCAGCCCCCGAAAACAAAGTCAAACGACTCACTAGTTCAATTATACTAAGACCCATAAGACCCATGCCTCCGGGATACTCAGATTTCTCTCGGTTTGGCCATATTTGGCAATTTGATGACTTTAGCCCTTAAGAATGACGCCAACCGCTCCATCATTGGACAAAGCAAGTCACTTGGCACAAATGTGGGTTACTCAGACTTCACCCGACTAGACCCATTAACAATTTAGCACAACCAAACAATTTAGACTAATTTCTAAGCACAAAATTTGGGAAATCAACAATATTGGCATTTTAGGCAAGTTATTCAAATTAAACAGGCACACATGCACACAGGCACAAAAACAATGAAATCAGAGAGGCCCAACACACTTCACTAAGATCAACACAATTGCAATTGAGTAAAAATTGCTAAATACGAGTTTAGGGTTCGGAAAACGAACCTTTGATGCCGATTAAATAGTTTTAAAAGCTAGGCGACAAAGAATTCCAACTCCGAACAAATAATTGACGACTAAAAAGCGGTAAAAATACAAAAATAAGGACAAATATAGTGCGGGTGTGATTTTGGGAAGTTAAAAAGTGAGGAAATGTGAAAGAGTTTGAAAGTTTAAACCTTTGGCCTTTAAAACCGTCCAGTTCTCACCCTTTCGGCGACATTAGTCTTGCTCGCCGACCCACTCGGTGACACGCCGAGTGGGAACTTACCTCTCTGAGTTTTACAGGACCTCCAGTTAATGTGGGGGTCCAAACGGTGGACAAAGTCGTGGTCGCCAACCTATTTGGCGATACGCCGATTTGCTACTGGGTTCGCTTAGTTTTACAGACTCAAACCTTAGAATTTCTTAAGTCCAACAACGGTCCAAGTCGGGCTTGCCGACCTCTTCGGCGAGTCACCGACTGGGTCTTTCACTCGCCAACCTGCACTTTTCGAACACATTCTACTTTTTAACTTGCACAATCAACACACGATTATTTCAAAAGCAAAAGAAAGCAGTAAAACTTGGGTTGCCTCCCAAGAAGCGCCTTAGTTAATGTCATGGCACGACGCAATTCCCCACTCAATTTTGATTCGTGGGGTAGAGATGAGACAACACATGACACTTTTGGGTCTCCAGTAGCTGAATATATATGGAATGGGAAACAGTCATCTGATTCAGCAGTAAGACATTGTCTTTCATCTCATTCAACACTTTGTCATGTTCTTCAACTTTGTAGAGAATGTGTGAGAGTATCTCTTCTATTTGTCCACCCTCGTACTCCTTGGGCTTTAAACGCTCGTGAGGGGGAATGTACCGATCTTTCTTTTTGTCTGGTACTTCCAATTCCATAATCTTTTTGGCCACGAGATCCAGCTGAGTCAACAATGTGGCCAAAATCTGGTCCTTCTCAGTCTCTTTGCTGGTCTTGGCCATATGATCAAGGAGTTGGGCTGCTATTGCATAGGGTAGTCATGTGAGACCACCTAGAGAAAATTGGTTAGCCACTCCTCTGTTCTCCGGACCAAGACCTTTATAGAAACAGTTTAACAGCATTTTATCTGAGATTCCATGAGCTGGACATTGCAGCAATAGTGACTTAAATCTCAGCCACACCTCATGGATTGACTCACTCTCCAATTGCCTGAAACATAGGATGTTATCTGATATGCTCAAATTACACCTCCCTAATGAAGCATAAACGATCGTTATCAAGTATAGAACCCAACTTGTAGGTTGGGGTCGATCCCACGAGGAAAATGGTCTAGACTTAACTTTAACCAACAATTATATTCGTTTAGTCAAATTACTTCCAGAAACAGTAATTAAAGGGGGGGGGGGATTTGCGAAACAAATTGTAAGAATTCAGTAAACAAAAGTCAAATTTGGTTGTTATCAAGATGAGAGAATTAACTAGGGTATACGTGTTCCCCACAAGCTCATAACACATTAATCCTAATAATAGCAATCCCTTCCTAGTGTACTACATGCAAAGTGATAAGCTAGGTATCTCTAAATCCTTGGTCCAGCATCTAGAGAATTTCACCCCACACCTTGGTCCGGCTACGTGTGTATAATTTACTAACCATTACCTTTACCTCATATTAGACATCACATCGATGTTTGGCTTAGTTATTACTTCGCACCAATCGACACTAGACTATTAGATAGTATCACACTAAATCTATGTTGATAATACTTTTCTTGTTGATTACCTCCTTGGTCCGGCAAGTAGTAACAAGGCGAGTTCTAATGTTGCGCACCGTTAAAAAGACTTTTAAACGAAAGAAGTATCAATGCATGCAAAACGTTATTCAAGAATTTCTTATTTACTATTCATACTTTGTTAATCGCTCATGGTTCCCACAGCCCTAGTTATGGAGTTTAGTTACCCATAATCATATGAACACAATTCATTGTTTTAGATGAAAGAATTGTGAACTTACGTAAGAAGAATAATAAACCCAGAAATTCAACTTGAATTGCAACACCAAAATCTTCAAAACAAACTTAGGAAATTAAGAATTGCTAAAGTTGCAAGTTATTCTCCAAAGTTAAGAACTAGAATAAAAGTAATAATATCTAACCTCCAAAAATGAGGTTTACATACCCTATTTATAGAAAACAAATCCTAAAATAAAAGGGAAACAAAATATGGAAATAAAACTGCAGGACGCGTCTCCATTCCATGAGGCTGACCTACGGTCCGTAAGTCGAATGATGGTCCGTAGGTCTCTTCCGTGGCTCCATACTTGGCCGATTTGAAATCTTCACAAATCCACCTCTCTCAGTCAGCGTCCACGAACCAGCAGCACCATCCGTCATTGAGACGATGGACCGTCAGTCACCTCCATCTATCTATACTTTGATTATTTCAACTCAGGTACTGGAACCACTCCTCTGATCACTTCTACGGAGTTGTAGGACGGACCGTAAGTCATTCGACGGTCCGTCAATCCCCACTATGGTTCCACACTTGGTCAGATTTCCATGAGCTTCAATCTTGCCATGCCTGGTCGTCCCACGACCCTCATCTACTGGGCGTCACTTATCCTACGGTCCGTACGTGTCTCGATAGGTGACTCTTTTCAGCACTTGCCTCAGCTACATCTTCATCTTTTCACGCCTGAGTTTATTTCCTGAAATTACAACAAAAACACATAAAACTAACACAAAAATGCTTTAGACATTCACAAATCCTAAGTGAAACATATCAATAGTACCGTAAACTCACGGTACATCAACACCCTCAACTTAAAATCATTGTTTGTCCTCAAGCAACACATTATGACTCTAAACGACACTTGTACAGAAGCAAACAATTTCAGCCCAAGCAATCACATGGCTCTTCATCCCGACTCTTATTTTGAGTGCGACTTTGTTCTCTTAGACCTAACAAGCTAATTTGTGCGGATCAAAATATGACAAAGATCGACCAACAAACACACAACATACACTATTTTACTATCACCAAGGTACCAATTTTCCGTCAATGTAACTAGTGCCCTTACTTCAAACGAAATCCCTCTTTTCATACAATGAATATGAATTTGAGTACAAGGATTTGTTCAACACTCACGCTCAGAAGTAACTTCAAGTATAGTTAGCACTCAATACCATAGGCTTGCCCTTATTTTCACTACTTTGACTCTCCAAACTAGATTCGAGGATCACTATATGACTTCTTTGGCTTGTAACGTAGGCTCAGGGTCAGGTGTGGTACATTTGGGTACTTCTTAGTGACTTTCTGCCCTTCTTAACATTACACTAGACTTTCAACCTCATTTTGCCCTATTTTTGACATCCTACCGTTTTACCTTCTTTCCCTTGATTTTCTTCAACCATAGATGTGACTTTAGACTTTGTAGCTATTTATTTTTCACTTTCATCTTTTTCTTGCATTTTATTCTTTTCTTTAGCTTTCAACAAGTCACATCCTTTCTTCTCTATTCTTTTTCTCCTTTTCAACATCAAACTCTTTTCATACCCATTTTTCTTTTGGTTTTCTCTTTCATAGCCACCCTCAACTTATGGATTTTCCATTGGTTGAGGTGCACAATACCCGATGTCGGATCAGGGCCAAGATTGAAGTTACTCTTTACATTAGCCACCCTCAACTTAGGTTTTTGGCCTAAGTCGAGGTGCACATGTCCAAGGAGGGACTGGGGCCAACATAGTAGATTATGGTAAGGTGAGTTAGGGGTTAAGAAAGAAATGGTCTAATTTAGGCTCAAAGCATTTGGATCAAAGAGATCATTTATTTCATTTGGTTGTATTCTTCTTTTAGGCAATTTGTGGACTTATCAGAACAAGGGCCTATGATCACTTCCTAGCCTCTAGAGTAAATTGTCTTAGCAGGACTAACAGGGCAAGTTCTAGATTGGCACAAAACTGTTTGAACAATCAACTATTCTCACACACTCTTGGCACATAGTTTAATTATCAGATTATCAGATTACCCAGTTCAAGTTTTAGCTTAAGTCATGCCACTAAGTTGGTTCATTATCATGTCATACTCAGAGCCGACACATTTAACTTATCTTAGCCTATAAATTCTAGCACACATCACAAAATTTGGACGAGTATTATTTTTCATAAGCCATCATGCTTCATTCTTTTACATGCCTCTACACATACAAACCTAACACATGCCAGTTTAATAGAAATTAAACAGTCTCTTGGGGGAAAAGAACACAGGCAAGAAAACCCCAAGAGAGGATTATGAGTTGGGTTACTCAGACTTCACCCTATCACTCATAATCCATTTACCCCACACCCAACAAAAAATAGGTGCACTTGTCCCCAATGCACACAAATAACATTAAAAAGTAAATAAAAAACATTAAAAAGTAATGGATATGGGTGAAGCAAACCTGTGACGCATAGCGCTGACGAACCATCAACAAGCGGGTGGGTCTGGTTTCCCGGATCTGCTCTCTTTTATTCTTTCTTGTACTTTCGTGCTCTTATGTGCCTGGGTGGATCATTCCGCCTCTTAACTCGCCGCTCATCCCTGTATGATAATTCAAAGGCCTTGTGTTTGCCTTTCCCCTTCTCGCAAGTCTAGGAAAGTTTAGCAACTTTGCTTCTGAATTATCTGCATCCTTGCTAATTGTAATCCATTTTGTTCTGTCTTGGGGTGGCTTGCTTCTTGCTGCAACTTTAGATTTAGCCATTTCTGCAAAAAATTTGAAAGAAGTTAGAACAACTAGATCGAGTTTTAGTGAGACACAATTTCAGCATGATTTGCCGAATAGCTTGGCGAATCGCTGAAGGGTTTAGCGAGTTTGCCTTAGTGCTTAGAATAATCTAAATTCATTAAAAAGGCTCATCATACAACATTGAAAAAAAATTACTTGAAATGAGAGCATCCATACCAAAATTAAATGCAAGGTTTGGAGAGCCAACCTTTTGGGCAGATTAGATCAAGACTGTGATGCTAAGCAGCAGGTTATTACAGATCCAAGCACTACTTAAACAACTAAAATACTTACCTTTTACAAAGATTATGGAAATACAAAGTAGGTGCGATTTTTGCAAGAATCGAGAGTGAGGGGTATGAGAAAAGAGAAAAAAAGTTGAATGTTAAGGCCCGTTGTTTTATAAACCCCACCCAGATCTAACCCATTCAACGACATAATTTGGATTTTCTTAGCTACTCGGCGATCCGCCGAGTGTTCATCTACGTTGCCGAGTTTTATAGGACCCTTAACCAAAGTGAGGATCCAAACGGCGGTCTTTGTAGCGGTCGACGATCTAATCGGCGTTTCACCAATTGGATTTGAGTAATTCATCCTGCACTTTTCACAAACTTTTCAGGCTCCATTCCTACAAAATCAAAACACCTTTATTTCAAACATAACAAACTCAAAGTAGTTAAGGGTTTTGGGTTGCCTCCCAAACAACGCCTTAGTTAACGTCGTGGCACGACGCAATTGAGTACCTAACTTTCACTTTTGGAGTTGGCCAAAACATCATTTGGCCACCCCATGTCTTGTGCCTAATGGAGATCAGGCATTATGTGACCCAATAGAGTTTCAATTAGTTGGATAGATCTAGAGTGAGAACTGCTCATCTGATTTAGCGCTTCTACATTTTCTCTAATCTTCTCTAGCACTCTATCTTGCTCATTTAGCTTTTGAAGGATGGTTAATAACATATCTTTGATATGTTTATTTTCAATGTCCATTGACTTGCCCTGCTCAGTAGGTAGTCTGCATTTGCTCTTTTCTTTGGACATCACTTCCAGTTCCTCGATCTTTTGGGTCAAGTTGTTCATCTGACCTAGCAAAATGATTAAATGATGGTCTTTCTCAGTATCCTTGTTGGTTTTAGGCACAAGGTCAAGGAATTCGGCTGCGGTCTCATAGTAGAATTTATCGCGGCCGCCTGGCATAAGTCGTTCGATTAACTCTTTGTTTCTAGGATTTAGACCCCTATAGAAGCATTACAGTAGAATTAAATTAGGGATTTCATGAGTTGGACATTGTATCAATAGTGTTTTAAATCTCAGCCACGGCTCATGAAAATTTTCTCCTCCTAGATGATTGAACTTCAGGATGTGATCTCTGAATCTCATCACTTTTACTGGGAGGTGCTCCATTGGTCCACCATCCCCATCATGTAGACTTATTATCTTGTCTTAACACACAGACAAACCAGACAAAACTAAAAATTAGGTAAGTAGGCTACGACTAAGAAGAACAAAAATTCTACTAATCTAGACATTCTCAAATAACACCACTCCCCGGCAGCAGCACCATTTTGATTGCTATCGTGACCAACGACACTAACCTACGGTATGACTGTCTACAATCGTCGATAGTATAGTAACCAAATAAAGGTTGGGGTCGTGTCCCAAGGGAGTGGTTTTGAGAATTGATAGAGAAATAAAATTAAGCACTACCTCGTAGTAGTTAAAGACATTAACGAACAAATACATGGTAAATTGAAGTGGGTGACACGAAAGTGTCAAATATCAAATTGGGGTTTTGTCACAATTAGTAAAAATAGCGAAAATTAACAAGAAAATCAAGTATGGGGAAATGTTCTTGGAGTGTGACCGCAATAAAAGTTGAGATAAGTAGTTGGGTACATGCTTTTTGAAAGGAAATTTGCAAAATAATAGTGACTAGGCTAAGCTTTAAATAGAAATAAGTTCCCTCTCGGGCAACTTACCCCATTTCAAATGCGTTTCTCTCGGACACCTATTTGCCGCATGAAGACTAGCCTACGCCTTACCCCACTCACTCTCTCAAGCTAAATATTAGGATATGGGACTAGGCCTCACCCTCTCGGGCTGAACCTCGTGGCTACCCACTCCTTAGGCCATCAGTCTAGTGTCTTGGTTTTGTGACCTCCCTATCGGGCAAGCCGAAAACACATGGGTGGCTTTGTATTTGCAAATACAAACCCTTTAGATTAAACCACAATCACTAGGTGAAATCACCATTAAACTACATCTAACCTATAAGCAAGCAAGACCTAACAATAATATCAACACATATTTGCTAACTCACACCCCAAGAATGGGGGTCTTTAGCCGCACATCAAGAAATAACAAAATACACCTAAAATGATAGTAAAATCAAATGGGTAAAAGAAATTAAAGCTTGATTTAAGAAAAGGAAGAAGAATGGAGAAGACCCACTTCCAACTTGGGGAAGATGAAATCCTTCTCTCTTCAAGTCTCTACAAAACCCTCTCCAAACTTGAGAGAAAAACTTCCAAAAAGTACTATTCTATTTTGGAAATTTAAATAAAATTTCGACTCTCTTAAAAATAATAATAAGTTCAGTATTTATAGACTTCAGAAAATAGCATTGGCGGATCTTTTGGCGAAGTTAGTTGATATCGCTGAATGACTTCGGTGACTTGCCCTTCGTCTGTCTCATCGCCGTTTCGTGCTTGCCTTCAGCACCTTCACGTTCTGGACATTTGGGTGGTATAGTACTGCTTTGCGGTACTATTCGGTGAAGCGCTGAGTGCTCCTTTCATCGCTTTCTTGATCCTTTCCCTTTAGGGCTTCGCGTACTGGAACAAAGGGCAGAGTAAATCCCTTCGGCGAATCGCCAATTGTGCTTGGCGATGCTCGGGCTTCAGCTTTGTCGTTCTTTTCAGCCTTTTTGTTCCTTTTTGCGCCTAAGTGTCCATGCTTTCACTAAAACTTCAAATACCTGAAACTTAAGAGTTTTCATCAGATATTTAGACAAAATAAGCATTCGAGGATACTATTTCTATCAAAATAAGCCTTAAATGAGTCCAATTTGTTGACTCATCAACACCCCCAACTTAAACTTTGGTTTGTCCTCAAGCAAACTCAAGTTCAACAGTTCAAAAAAGGTGTCTCAAACAGTGTTACACAAGACTCAATCATGAACATACACAACAAGATTCAAATTACTTATGCAAAGATCAATTGTGCACTCAAAGATTCAAGTTGTGACACACCATTACCAGAGATTCTTATGCTCGCAATACTTGCTACTTGTGCGAGTTCAAGCTCGACAAAAAGTATCTAAATGCCCTCACATGAAGAATGATTCCATATTCACACATCGAGGTTAATCATTTCAAGATCCGGAATCAGATGCAACACTCACACTCAAAAAGAGGAACACAATGCATTCTTTCACCCATAGGTTTGCCCTTATTTTCCAATCGACTTACTCAAGATAAAAAAGGTCTTTCTAAGGCTTGTAATGGGGATGAGTGCAAAGGTATGGTCATTTAGGCTCAATGGCTCCTTCCTCGTGGGATGTGGTATTCTCAAGGCATTCCTTTCTCCTCCTTTATCAATTCTTTTTCTAATGCTTCTAAGTCACCTGCTTATTCACCTTCATGGATTGCTTGGAAACCCGATTTCCTTCGTACCTTATTCCACATTTTTTTTGAATTGAAGGGGTTTCCACTTATGCAATCTCATGGGTTAGGGGGGGGGGACTTTTTCCTGCACTTCTTGACTTCTCCTTTTCCTTTTTACCACACCCCTAACTTAGGCTTTTGGCCTAAGTTGGCTATTCACTAAATCACAAATTAAGAGGATTGTAGGTAGTGGATCAAGTAAGGTCTAGGGTTCATCAAGGTTCTTCCAAAGAAAGGTAAAGCTCAAAGGGTGTTCAAAAGGATTTCACACATACACGTGTAGGCCACAAAAGAGGTATATGTCAAATTTGGCTCACACTCTTTAAAGTTGCCTAAGATCTTTTCAAAGGACACCTTTCTAAATCAATCAGACTAACAGGGCAAATTCTAGGTTTATTCATGCATGGTTCAAATCAAGCTAATCACACAAGGCATCGACACTTAAGTCAAACAAGACTCCACACTTTCGCTAGTATGCAACGGTCATTACAAGAGAATCAATTCGATAAATGGCTAATCACAACGAGATGCAACGTGTTCACATATTGTCTATGCAACTTCATTTGGTCTCATCGTAGTCGTACATTCATGTTCATTCAATTGAGAGCACTATTAAAGTCATCGATATTGATCAAAACCGAGATTTAAATTCTTGAAAAAGAACAACCACATTCAACTCACAAGGGGTGGCAAAAATGTGCGAAAAATTCAAAATTTTTCGGAAGGGTCAAATTCATTTTGCAATTAAAAGCAAAAGAGAGCCACGAGCTCAAACATTCACAAAAAGCAGTATTTAACACAATTATAAATAGACAACCCAAATGTCTTCAAAACACGAATATCTGAAACAAGCAAAACAAGGTGGGCCTCACCCCACCACAAATAAGATCATTTGTCCTCAAATGCAAGTAATAGGAATCCAAATGTAGAAAATATAATAAGACAAAGCGGGAGGTAAATAGGTGATCCTGGCTAATAGGTCACTTCTTCTGTCTGGGCATCAATACCCGGAGTATTGTTTGCCTCTGCAACAAGATTAGCTGCAATCATCTGATCTATCTCCTGAGCTGCTCCAAAGGCCCGTATTGCATTAACAAAACTTTGAGCCCGTGAAGGCACCTTAGGGTCGATGAGAATTTGTCTCTTTGCTCTAGCTTCATTGGTATATTTCCATTGTCTGGCTAGCTCTGCTCTCTTTACTTCTTTCTTGAACTCTCGTGCTCTTATGTGCCTGGGTGGATCATTTCGCCTCTTAACTCGCCGCTCAGCCCTGTCTGATAATTCAAAGGCGTTGTGTTTGCCTTTCCCTTTCTCGCAAGTCTTGGAAAGTTTAGCAACTTTGCTTCTGAATGTATTTGCATCCTTGCTCATTGTAATCTCTTTTATTCTATATTGAGGTAGCTTGCTTCTTACTGCAACTTTAGATTTAGCCATTTCTGTAAAGAATTCGAAAGAGGTCAAAAGAACTAGATCTAGTTTTAGAGAGACAATTTCAGCAGGATTTGCCGAATAGCTTGGCGAATCGCCGAAGGGTTCGGCGAGTTTGACTTAGCGCTTATAATAATCTAAATTCATCATAAAGGCTCATGACACGACACTGAAAAAAATTACTTGAAATGAGAGCATCCATACAAAAATTAAATGTAAGGTTTGGAGAGCCAACCTTTTAGGCAGATTAGATCAAGTCTATGATGCTAAGCAGCAGGTTATTACATATCCAAGCACTACTCAAACAACTAACATACTTACGTTTACAAATATTCTGGAAATACTAAGTAGGTGCGATTTTCACGAGAATCGAGAGTGAGGGGTTTGAGAAAAGAGAAAAAAAGTTGAATGTTAAGGCCCGTGGTTTTATAAACCCCACCTAGATCTAACCCAGTCGGCGACATTATTTGGATTTTCATAGCTACTCGGCGATCCGCCGAGTGTTCATCTACCTCGCCGAGTTTTACAGGACCCTTAACCAAAGTGAGGATCCAAACGACGGTCTTTGTAGCGGTCGCCGATATAATCGACGTTTCGCCAATTGGATTTGAGTAATTCATCTTGCACTTTTCATAAACTTTTCATGCTCCATTCCTACAAAATCAAAACACCTTTATTTCAAAAATAACAAACTCAAAGTAGTTAAGGGTTTTGGGTTGCCTCCCAAACAT
Organism: Solanum raphanifolium; assembly: GCA_036250405.1. NCBI lineage: Eukaryota > Viridiplantae > Streptophyta > Magnoliopsida > Solanales > Solanaceae > Solanum > Solanum raphanifolium. The sequence goes on from JAJOOE010013598.1 coordinate 19,206, forward strand.
CGCCTTAGTTAATGTCGTGGCACGACGCAAGTGAGCACCTAACTTTCACTTTTGGAGTTGGCCAAAACATCATTTGGCCACGCCTTGTCTTGTGCCTGACGGAGATCAGGCATTATGTGTCCCAAGAGAGTTTCAATTAGTTGGATAGATCTAGAGTGAGAACTGCTCATCTGATTTAGCGCTTCTACATTTTCTCTAATCTTCTCTAGCACTCTATCTTGCTCATTTAGCTTTCGAAGGATGGTTAATAACATAACTTCGATATGTTTATTTTCAATGTCCATTGAACTGCCCTACTCAGTAGGTAGTCTGCATTTATTCTTTTCTTTGGAGATCACTCCTAGTTCCCCGATCTTTTAGGTCAAGTTGTTCATCTAACATAGAAAAATGATTAAACGCTGGTCTTTCTCAGTATCCTTGTTGGTTTTAGCCACAAGGTCAAGGAATTAGGCTGCAATCTCATAGAAGTATTTATCGTGACCGCCTGGCATAAGTCGGTCGATTAACTATCCGTATCCGTGACTTAGACCCCTATAGAAGCATTCTAGTAGAATTAAATCAGGGATTTCATAAGTTGGACATTGTATCAATAGTGTTTTAAACCTCAGCCACGACTCATGAAAAGGTTCTCGTCCTAGATGATTGAAGATCTAGATGTGATCTCTGAATCTCATAACTTCTACTAGGAGGTGCTCCAGAGGTGCTCCACTGGTCCACCATCCCCATTAAGTATACTCATTATCCTATCATAACACACAGATAAACCAGACAAAACTAAAAATTAGGTAAGTAGGCTACGACTAAGAAGAAGAAAAATTCTACTAATCTAAAAATTCTCAAATAACACCACTCCATGGCAGCGACGCCATTTTGATGGCTATCGTGACCAACGACTCTAACCTACGGTATGAGTGTCTACAATCGTTGATAGTAGAGTAACCTAACTAAAGGTTGGGGTCGTGTCCCACGAGTGTGGTTTTGAGAATTGATAGAAAAATAAATTGAAGCTCTCACTAGTCGTAGCTAAAGACATTAACGAACAAAAACATGGTAAATTGAAGTGGGTGACACGAAAGTGTCAAATATCAAATTGGGGTTTTGTCACAATTAGTAAAAATAGCAAAAATTAACAAGAAAATCAAGTATGGGGAAATGTTCTTGGGGTGTGACCGCAATAGGAGTTGAGATAAGTAGTTGGGTACTTGCTTTTTGAAAGGAAATTTGCAAAATAATAGTGACTAGGCTAAGCTTTAAATGGAAATAAGTTCCCTCACGGGCAACTTACCCCGTTTCAAATGCGTTCCTCTCGGACACCTATTTGCCACATGAAGACTAGCCTACGCCTTACCCCACTCACCCTCTCGAGCTGAGTGTTAGGGTATGGGACTAGGGCTCACTCTCTCAGGCTGAACCTCATGTCGACCCACTCCTTAGGCCATCAGTCTAGTGGTCTTGGTTTCGCGACCTCCCTCTCGGGCAAGCCGAAAACACATGGGTGATTTTGTATTGGCAACTACAAACCCTTTAGATAAAACTACAACCACTAGTTGAAATCACCATTAAACTACATCTAACCTATTAGCAATCAAGACCCAACTATATTATCAACACATATTTGCTAAATCACACCTTAAGAATGGGGTCTTTAGCCACACATCAAGAAATAACAAAATACACCTAAAATGATAGTAAAATCAAATGGGTATAAGAAATTAAACCTTGATTTAAGCAAAGGAAGAAGAATGGAGAAGACCCACTTCCAACTTGGGGAAGATGAAATCCTTCTCTCTTCAAGTCTCCCACAAAACCCTCTCCAAACTTTAGAGAAAAATATCCAAAAAGTACTAGTCTACTCTGGAAATTAAAATAAAATTTCGACTCTCTTAAAAATAATAATAAGTTCAGTATTTATAGACTTCAGAAAATAGCACTGGCGGATCTTTTGGCAAAGTTAGTCGATATCGCCGAATGACTTCGGCAACTCGCCCTTCGTCTATCTCATTGCCGTTTCGTGCTTGCCTTCAACACCTTCACGTTCTGGACCATTGTGTGGTATAGTACTGCTTCGCGGAACTATTCAGGGAAGCGCCGACTTTTCCTTTCATCGCCTTCTTTATCCTTCTCCTTCAGGGGTTCGCGTACTGGAACAAAGGTCATAGTAAATCCCTTCGGCGAATCGCCAAGTGTGCTTGGCGATGCTCGGGCTTTAACTTCATCATTCTTTTCAGCCTCTTTGATCCTTTTTTCGCTTAAGTGTCCATGCTTTCACTAAAATATCAAATACCTGAAACTTAAGAGTTTTCATCAGATATTTAGACAAAATAAGCATTCGAGGACACTATTTCTATCAAAATAAAGCCTTAAATGAGTCCTTTTTGTGGACTCATCACGCTGCCTTTTGCTAACCTTTTCCTCCTCCATGAGGTCAGTTTTGTGACTAGATCGGTGCCTCCTACCGCAGGCACGTGCAGGCTCGGGGTGCTTCTCCGCATCATCTCCACTGAATAGTGCACCCAAGACTGTATCATCGCCTAATACAGGGGGTGTAGCCTGTGGCTCAATAGTTGGTGTGGCCAGGATGGTGTCAACATCGGCCCGGAGACTAGCTAGCTAGGTCCGAAAAAATGACAGTAGTAGGAGTTGGCCTCTCTAGAAATCTCAACTCGAAGGCATCGAGCCGCTTATGAACTGCTTAGACCTTTTGGTCCGTTTTCACCTCCATCCTTTTTTCTACTCTCTCTTTGGACTCAACAATCAACTTCCGCATCTATGGCTTAATATGGTGCAGCAAGGTGGCCATCTGACCCTCTAACTTCTGGACTCGAGCCAATGGTATCATAGTCATTCCAGAGAGTGGGGTGGCTCGAGATGAGCTCGGGGCCTGGCTGGCCGTCTGAGAAAAGGAAGCTGGGTACTCATCTGGCGGAGTTGTAGTGGGGGGCCCATCTCCCTGCATCTTCTCCACAGTGTTTATCAGATCCTCGCCCATAGGTACATCGACTTGAGGCCCTCTGCGTGGTGCTGCCACATTCGCGTCATCCTGAATCAACCCAATGCTAAGGGTCCTAGTCGCATTCACCAATTTATCACAGTGCCAAATAGGCACTCCTGCATCCTTGCAAAGTTGAAAGATCATACAGGGGAAAGGGTAGGCGGTAGTGGTCTTGAAAGCTCTCTCATGCAATTCTCCCAGTAGCAGGCGGGGGAGATATATATCCAATCCGACAACCAGTGCAGCCACCATGACCGCTCTATCCCATGTGACAATATTATCGGCCATTGTTGGTGATAATCTATTTTGGACCAATAGCCAAAAGAACTTGGCAGCCAAAGTGAGGGTGGCCTTCCGAATACCCAACCGGGGCACAACAACCCATTCCGCTCTCTCTCCATCCAAAGCTAGATGCCGAGCTAGCCATGATATAACCGCCTCTCTTTTATCCGCATTTCGGCCGAAGGCTCCTGTTCGCACAATTTCCCACCGATAGTCAAATTCAGCGGTGGAGTTCGCCCATGTGTGGTGAGGGTTAAGGCCATAAAGGAACCGACTGATGGTGGTGTGGGATAAGTCCACCGAGACACCTCGAACCAGGTGGATGTGATGGGGTCTTGTGTTGCGGCCTTGGCGTTCTTGTGAATTCACCCTCGGTGAGTGGCAGCATAGGATCATGAGCCATCCACTCGCACTTGTGCCTTTGGAAAAGCTAGTGGATATTTGGCATAGTGTGGAGGCTCCCGGTGAGAACTCTGCGCTTCTCCGTAATTGTACAAGCCATCTTTTCCTTGAAATTCTTCGTCTTGGTGTCACGGTAAATCTGCCACTGCCCCTCGACGCACCACCTGTTCGGCTCTCCTTCTATAGGATCTGGTTGGTCATTTTAAGGGATGTGAATCCCGTCAGAGCTAGATGCCTCATCAAATAAGGCAACCGCTTCATGTTCACTTGAACGGATGGCGGACCCGGACCCAGACCCGGCAGCAGAGTTGGACTTAGAATTGGACCCAGACCTAGTTGGTGACCCGATCAGTATATCCTCCTCATCAGACTGGGAGGCAGTGACTACGTCGGGGAGCACCTTCTTGGACTGGTTTTGAGTGGTCCGGGCAGGTGTGGGTGAGTAATCCGGGTCTCGTTGCCTATCGGTATGCTCATCGATAAGTCATAAGGATGGCGCCACGGATTTTGACCGGCCCCTATTGATGACGACTTTCTTGTTTGGTATCATGGTACCTGCGAATGAGATATTAGTACCCAACACAAGCACTAAACATGGTGGAAAGAATTTAAGAACCATAAACAAACGAAATCAAGAAGGAATAATAATAATAATGAAAAAAAATACAGTAAGCTACAGTGGTAACCAACAGAGGGAACTGACGGTTCCTAGGTCAACCTACGGTCCGTGGACCTCCTTCGTAAGTCAGAAGTAACCAGGGCATAGTCACAGATGGAAACGACGAAGATGCAAAACGGTCCGTGGGTCATTCCATGGACCATAGTCTACCTCCGTCCTATCACACTTGGGAAATTTCCCAAGTGCCCCTGCCACAGACCTGATCAACGGTCCGTCGACTGAACGACGGTCCATGGACGGGGTCTCATGGGTAGGTCTGGGCCAATTTTATGCATCAGTGCTTATCATTTAGACATACAAGAGGATCAACAACAACACTAAGCAAGTCTAATCATGCATTTCAACACTCCACATGCTAGTTCGTCATTCTCGGGGGGTCCAATAATTCAGTTAAGCACGCTAGTCATACAAGTTATGGAACCCTAAGTTGGAACTTACATTTAGACTCGTAGTTCTACTGGTTTTAAGTTAGAATTACCTACAATCACTGACCATCATCCCAAGGGCGTCTAAATTTCATATTTAACATGCATTTCGGGATGAATAACTACCCAAGGTCAAGACCCACTCCTGACTTACCCTATTCAAGCTATGAATCGTAATTCAAAGTGATGGGACAATCAGTTACCTTAAAAGAAACGAGGAGTGGTGTGATTGCATGCCAAGACTTAGACTCCGACTGAATTTGACCCAATGTTGTACCGTACCCGGACACCGGATTCTCCTGATGATGGTAATTTTAGGGAAAGATGGGAAGGGTGTGAGTATCTGGATTTTGGGGTGTGGATTTCTTTGGGAGATCTGATGGAGGGTGGTGTGAGGGAGTAATTTTTTGGACTTTGGGGTGTGGGGGTTCGGATGAGGGTTTTGGAAAGAGTGGGAAATGTTTTAAACTTTGGGGTTTTTAAATAGAGGAAGTCCGGGTCGGGTAGGGTAGACTAGGGTTTCGACCTACGAGACCCTGCTTACTGTCCGTAGGTCGATCTACGATTCGTAGGACAAGACCGTAGATCACCTCAACACTTAGGAAAATTTAGGGACTTAGCTGGGGTCTACGGACACCATTAACGGTCCGTGGAGTGAACGACGGACTGTCGATGGGTTCCGTAGACCGCTCCACCAGACATTTTTCTGCAGATTTTGCTTCTCACCCCTACACATGTAGTAACCATTTGCCATTTCTTTTTACATTTTCTGGACACTTTTTAGACACGGACCTTATGCTATGTCTAGCCAACACTAAAACAAAACTAAAACAACTGTCTAAATGAATACAGAGGAGCAACTACTAAACAACCTATTGTTGGATAGGTTTTACATCTTGGGTTGCCTCCCAAGCAACACTTAATTTAACGTCGCGGCACGACGCAGGCCTCTTGATTACTCAGACTTCATCAAGATGATAGGCCTCAACAACTTGTTGCACACTTTCTGTGTTTCCCAGATAGATCTTGATCCTTTGCCCGTTAACCATGAACCTTGTTCCTTCACTATTCTCAAGCTCAACTGCTCCATGGGGGAGCACTTTTGTGAGCAAAAATGGCCCGGTCTATTTGGATTTGAGTTTGCCCGGAAACAAGCGCAACCTAGAGTTGAATAGAAGCACAAGATCACCCACAACAAATTCTTGCTTTTCAATTCTTTGATCATGATACCTCTTTATCTTCTCCTTGTACAAGGCTGAACTTTCATAAGCTTTTAAGTGAAACTCATCAGGCATATACTCAAGTCATTCATTGTTTGATTAGATGTGGCGCCCCAATCCAAATTCAGCTTCTTCATCACCCACAAAGCCTTATGCTCTAGCTCCACCGGTAAATGGCAAGATTTCCCATATACTAGTTGGTAAGGAGACATACCTATGGGAGTTTTGTATGCAGTGCGATAGGCCCATAGTGCATCATCAAGCTTCCTTGACCAATCCATTCTATTAGCATTCACAGTCTTTGCCAAAATTTGTTTGATCTCTCTGTTGGACACTTCAACTTGCCCACTAGTTTGCGGATGGTAAGGAGTGGCTACATTGTGGCGGACACCATATTTCTCAAGTAGCGCCTTGAACAACTTATTACAAAAGTGGAAACCTCCATCACTGATAATCGCCCTCGGTGTCCCAAATCTGGAGAAGATATTTTTTTTCAAGAATGTAGTGACACTTTTACCTTCATTGTTGGGGAGCGCAACTGCTTCCACCCACTTCGATAGATAATCAACCGCAACAAGAATATACTTCATCCTATGTGAACTCACAAATGGACCCATAAAATCAATGCCCCATACATCAAACAACTCTATCACCAATATAGGATTCATAGGAAGCTCTTGCCTCTTTGAAATCCCTCATTCTCTTTGGCAACGATCACAAGACTTGGCGAAATCATGAGCATCTTGGTGGATGGTAGGCCAGTAGTACCCACACTGCAAAATCTTATGCGCAGTCCGAATACCACTATGATGCCCACCAACA
>JAJOOE010013599.1:0-10661 GCA_036250405.1 Solanum raphanifolium
GAGCTTGATTTTAGTTTTATAGTTTTTTTTTGTGCGTGTATATAACCATACGGTCAATTGGCCGGACTAATTTGATTTTGTGGTGCATAAGGAGGGTCTATTTAAAGGGTAAAATGCTCTTTACTAGTTTTTTTTAGGGCTCAAATCACTTCTGGAATGAATTATAGGGTTACGAAAGTGACTTCAGTTTGCCAGTTCAGACTCAACTCCTCATTTTATGTTGTGATAGATATATAATATGGAAGACAGATTTGAGGATGAACTGAATATACATATAAGGCTGCTATTATATCAATATATAATTCTATGTATGGGTGATTACAAACATTGGTATGCTTACGATACTGACATACTTTCTGCCTGCTTCTTCCTATGATATGTCACCAAAATCTTCACTGTAATCATTGATATATTCTGTCAATACAAGAACAAAAATGGTATTGCGTGAGCTCCAGTAGCAGCAGTAATATGTAAAAGCAAGATAAAACGTATGCATGGATGACCTACCAGGACAACGATGGAAGATTGTTGCAGTTTGCTGGAGCCCATCCAATCTGCTGTTTCTCATTGTTGTAAATCACTAGTTTGTCTAACATAGAAATATCTGCATACGTAAATCCAGAGAAAAACAGCAAAATTAATCCAATCATTTTCTCCATAGTGGACATTATTTTAGACGAGGTATAAAAAGAACAATGCCTTGTTCTGTCATACCTCCGATCAAATTAACATCTCCTATTCCAGCCTCAAAACCGTTCAATATCCCTAAGCATACATTGCCCTTATCCTGAGAGGATACAAATATCAGTATCGTGATCTAAAAGATTCACGGAGTAATTCAACAGGCACTTACATTAAGAATAAGATAAGCCTCAGGTATCAGTTGAAGCTCAATATTCTTAGCTTTTGTGAAACTAAGTGTCAATGGCTTGAAGTACATCGTAGCATCTTTAAGGGATTTGAAAGGTTTTGATCCTTTCCAGCAGACGGGCAAACTTTTGTCGTCCACAGCATCGGTTAGTTGCTTTGTGTCTATGTTTTTCTTAATCTGAAATCAGCAAAATATCAAAAGTCCAAAGCCAAAAAGATGATAAGTCATATAGGATGGAGGTTTTGCCTGATCTTACCAAAGACAACAGGGTCTTGTAAGCTTCGGAATTGAAGTAGGTAAAGGTAGTTCCACTGTCTAAAATTATCGGTATACCCTTTATTCCAGTTGCCTGTCCACCAAATAGGACATCTGCTGGTCCCAAAGAATACTCTTTCCTGAAATCATAGTAATCCAGAAAAGTTTATTCACATCTTGCATACAAAGCCAAAGTGCAGATCTCCATATACAAAAGCAACAACTACAGACAGAACATACTCTGAAGATGCACGTATGATAGGTAACCAAACAATCCCAGAAGACGGGGCAATGTCATTACCAAGAAAAAGAAAACCTCCACCTTGTCCGCTTAAACAATGACCTACTACATTCCGGATTAAACCCATGCTACTCATCTGTGATAGTATGCTTGATTTTCCATTTCCTAGACCGAGAATTCCATCTGTATATGGTGGTGAATGCCCAGAGCGTGGCACTTCTTGATCATACCCACAACTACACAAGGGAAATCAAGCTTAGCTACAAACTTCATCGTTAAACTGCTCATAGCTAACAATTTTAAAGGGTAGTTTATTATCAGTTTCTTACCCAAACACCAGAGGAGGAGCAATGGAGGTACCATTAGTGTATTTTACTTGAAATGCGTCTCTGACCAGCACTCCCAAGGATGAACAATGATCCGCATACTCAATCTCATAGTCACATTGATCGGTAGGAGTGTGACTGGGAGGGTTTGCACCATGAATGGATGCACATATGGGATCGTTATGCTTGACCAAATTCTTATTCGGTTTGTAAGGATGGTGAGGAGCCTGCAGAAATTATGAAAGATATTTCTGAGTATTTTGGATTTAACTGGAAAGAGCGAATAAAAAGAAGTAGTCACCGGAAGATTTTTGGCGCCAGGTATATCACATTGGAGCCAAGTGAGATCACTCCCTGTGTCTACGTCAAGAAAATAAGGTCTAGGGGGTTGGCCTACATTGAGTACCACCTGATAATACCTGAACACGAATCGAATATCCGAGTTCAGAGAACAGAAAACAAGTAACATGCAAGTTTTATGAATATAAAAGGAAATCCATAAAACTAATAGAATTATACATGCAAAAAAACCATAACAATATATAACAATAAGGTTTGTTGATTGAGATTCTTTAAAAATTACTAGGGCAGGGGCCCTTCATTCGCGTAGACATGGGCGTCAGGCTGAGTCCAATCAAACTTGTTAGGATATCAAATCAAAGACAAGTTGAATTTAAATCGCTTTCAATCAAACTTTATAGTAATAAAGTGTATGAACAACACAAGATAAAGTAAAGATTGAAATTGAAAATATACCCTTTAGGATAGACATTCCCATCAAGGAGAAAAACCATAGTACCAAAATATGATTGTTCCTTCATTGGTAGAGTAAAGGCAGAACAATTATGAAAGTATCTACATAGAAGCATAATGTACCACACTGATAACACCCAAGATGGTACCAATTTCCCTTTCATGATTTATTTGATTAAAGATAACAAATGGCTTAAAAATCAACAAATAAAAGTTTAAAGTTTAGTAAAAAATGAGAGAGGACTTGGTGAGACTAATTTAGAATATAAGTGATATATATATACTAAAAAGAAATGGAGCATTGACTTGTTTTATGGTTTGGGGGTGGGGGTTGTAAATATTATTACTCCCTCCGTTTCAAAAAGAGTGACCTAGTTTGACTTGTCACGGAGTTTACAAAAATAAAGAAGAATTTTGAATCTAGTGGTCCTAAATTGAAGTTATGTCAAATGTACAAAATTATTCTTTAATCTTGCGGCCTTAAACAGTGGAAATCTGAAATTAAAATGTTACAAAAAAAAAGAAAGAGATCATTCTTTTTGACATAGACTAAAAAGGAAAAGGAGTCATTCTTTTTGAAATAAAGGGAGTATTAAAACTAGGGGTGTTAAATGATAGGATTCGAATGCTTGTTTTATAAAATTTATATGGTGTTTAACTTTTCGGCTAGTTTATTTTGTATAATTAAAATTAGACTTTTTAGAATTGTTTTATCATTTTGATTTCTCCTTTGTATTGATACGATTCGATTAATTAAGTATTTTAATTATTCAGCACTATCATATATTCATAGAGACTTATGATTTTATTAAAAGAAATTTAATAATTGATTCAATCTGTTCATCAATTTTTTTTTAAAAACATTCACACTTCTGACTAAAAGAATGTGTTAAAATTATTATTCTTTCGTCCTAATATATATGGCATTAGTTGAATGTTGAGAGTCAAATGATTATTTTCTTATCGCAACTTTTTTTATTATGCTTTATAAGTATTTGAAATTGTTAACTATTTTGATTTATAGTATTTATTTTATACCCTACCTCTCAAATATGTAAATTTCTTTTCAGAAAACTTAAAAATTTAATTTTTATATTTAAGATCAAAATTAAAAAAATTAACGCTTGAAATTTAAACCGTGCTACATATTATTTAGGGGAAAGAGATAGTTATCACGCCATCCTACATTTATATATCAACTACATATGACTATAATAGGTTAAGCAAAATTTTATAACTATACAAATTTTTAAAAATATTACTACAATCTTTTGGTAACATTATCAACATAACAATTTTTTTAAGAATATTGCAATTTATAGCTAATTTGAAACCGACTGCAATTAAGATTGATTCTATTAAAGTAGGGACGATAAATAATCATATTCTTAAAGTGGGGAAAAAATAGATGAAAACATACTGTATAATTTCTACAAAAATAAATAAGCAAATTCCCTTTTTTTATGGATGTCCTCCCACCTCCACCTCTACCCCCTATTTTAAAATAAAAATTAAAATAAAAATAAATTAATAATAATAATAATAATAATTTCCACATTCACTTCTGGAATGAATTATAGAGTTACGAAAGTGACTTCAGTTCACCAATTCAAACTCAACTCCTCGTTTTACGTTGTAAATATATATATATATATATATAGAAATAGAAGAAGATAAATTTGGGAATGAACTGAATATACATATATAAGGCTGCTATTATATAAATATATAATTATATGGGTGATTACAGTGAATTTTTTGTATTACAAATCAACTAAAATATGTTCTTCTGTAATAGAGCAAACATTGGTATGCTTACAATACTGACATACTTTATGCCTGCTTCTTCCTATGATATGTCACCAAAATCTTCACTGTAATCATTGATATATTCTGTCAATACAACAACAAAGATGGTGTCGAGTGAGATCCGTAGCAGCAGTAATATGAACAAGCAAAGATAAACGTATGTTTGGACGACCTACCAGGACAACGATGGAACCTTGTTGCAGTTTGCTGGAACCCATCCAATCTGCTGTTTTTCGTTGTCGTAAATCACCATTTTGTCTAACATAGAAATATCTGCATAAGTAAATCCAGAGAAAATGAGGAAAGAAAGTTAAAATGTGGACAACAATTTCGATACTGATGTGCTCCTCCTCTGAGAAAATGTTGGTCATGTGTGTTCTTTTGTTGTACATTTTCTTGGGAGAAGACAACCTCAAAAATTTTGAACAGCACGAAAAGAAAGATGCCTCGTTCTGTCATACCTCCGATGATATTAACATCTCCTAATCCAACCTCCGAACCATTCAATATCCCTAAGCATACATTGCCCTTATCCTGAGAGGATACAAATATCAGTATCGTGATGTGCTATACTTTTGAGCTGCATTATAAGATTCACGAAGTGATTTGAAGAGCACTTACAGTATGAATAAGATAAGCCTCGGGTGTCAGTTGAAGCTGAATATTCTTAGCTTTTGTGAAACTAAGTGTCAATGGCTTGAAGTACCTCGTAGCATCTATAAGGGATTTGAAAGGTTTGGAGCCTTTCCAGCAGACGGGCAAACTTTTGTCGTTCACTGCATCAGTCAGCTGCTTTGTGTCTATGTTTTTCTTAATCTGAAATCAGCAATATCATAAGTCCTAAGCCAAAAACATGATAAGCATATAGGATGGAGGTTTTTTCTGATCTTACCGAAGACAACAGAGTTTTGTAAGCTTCGGAATTGAAGTAGGTAAAGGTACTTCCACTGTCTAAAATTATCGGTAGACCCTTTATTCCAGTTGCCTGCCCACCGAAAAGGAGATCTGCCGGTCCCAAAGAATAGTGTTTCCTGAAATCATAGTAATCCAGAAAAGTTTATTCACATCTTGCATGCAAAGTGCAAATTTCCATATAAAAGCGCCAACTACAGATAGAACATACTCTGAAGATTCACGGACGATAGGTGACCAAACAATCCCAGAAGACGGGACAACATCATCTCCAAGGAAAAGAAAACCTCCACCTTGTCCGCTTAAACAGTGACCTACTACATTCCGGATAAAACCCAAGCTACTCAACTGTGATACTATGCTTGATTTTCCATTTCCTAGGCCAAGAATTCCATCCGTATAAGGTGCATGCTCAGAGGCTGGCACTTCTTGATCATACCCACAACTACAGAAGGGAAAACAAACTCATGAATCACAAGCACCACAATTTCAGTAACAGAATAAACACTACAAAAAAAAAAAAACTAGAATTAGCAACAAACTTCATCACTAAATTGCTCATAGCTAACAATTTTTTTTGATAATCCGTCCCTAACTCGTTGCTAAATAGAAACAGCAACAGATTTCTCCGTTGTTGATTCCAATCCTTTTTGCAGTGAAAGTGGAAGAAGTAACATTCTGTTTGTTGGTTGACAATTTTAAAGGTTAGTTTTAAGGAGTAGTTTATCAGTTTCTTACCCAAACACCAGAGGAGGAGCAATGGAGCTACCATTGGTGAATTTTACTGGAAATGAGTCTCTGACCAGCACTCCCAAGGATGAACAATGATCCGCATACTCAACCTCATAGTCACATTGATCGTCAGGAGTGTGACGGGGATGGTTTGCGGGTGAGTGAAGTGATGCACATATGGGATCCTTATGCTTGACAACATTTTTATTTGGTTTGTACGGACTGTGAGGTGCCTGCAATGTCATACATATATGCAGAAATTAGGAAAGATATTTCTGACAACTTACATGTGATTTTGGATTTGAATTCATATTAATAATCTTCTATGTAACTTGAAAGAGCTAGGCTGCAGAAGGAATAAAAAGAAGTACTCACTGGAATACATTTTACACAAGGTGCGTCACATTGGAGCCAAGTGAGATCACTCCCTGTGTCTATGTCAAGAAAATAAGGTTTGGGGGGTTGGCCTACATTGAGTGTCACCTGATAATACCTGAACGTGAATCGAATATACGAGTTTAAGAGACAGAGAACAGGAAACAAGTAATAAGCAAGTTTTACGAATTTCAAACACAAATATAAAAGGAAATCCAAATTCTAGAAACTAGCAACAAATTTTCTCATGGTGAACCAAGAACTCATCCCCAACACAAACACTAGTATAAAATTGCTAGCTGATGTAAGTTAGAATGAACAGAGGAATGTTTTGTGTAAACAAGCCCATTGCATCACAGCAAAACCCAGATACACCTGTCCTTTCTCAACGCATTTCTTTAGACAAAGACTCCAGTTTTTCAGACGATAAATCTTTCTCCGATCATGGATGGTGAATCAAGCCCATGTTCCAATTGAAATAATAATGCAAGTTCTTCCTTTTCGATGTTGAAAAGATGAGAAGTTAGTCTTCTAGGGATGTCTCTGGAAAGCATGATATATTGGTCTATGGTGATTATGGTTCCACAAGGGAGGCGTCCTTGTGCAAATATTTACTGAGAGGCATGTGCAACCGGGGTCCCGACTATTCCTTTTCTCATTCTATACCAGCAAAGAGGCCCACGTGCAAGTTTTTCTTCTCTTTACATGTATCAATAGTAAAGAGAGGAAAAAATTGCAAATGGGCCTCTTTGCTTGTATAGAATGAGAAAAGGATCAGTGAGGACCCCGATTGCACAGGCCCCTGAGAAAATATTTGCATGGAGAAGCCCCCTTGTGGAACCATCATTACCGTAGACCAATAAGTCATGATTTCTAGAGACACTTGTAAAAGACTGACTTCTCATCTACTCAAACATCGGAAACCCGGATACATCTGTCCTTTCTCAATTCATTTCTTTAGACAAAGACTCCGTTGTTTCCTCTTTTCAGACGATACATCTTTCTTCAGACATGGAGTGTGAATCAAACCCATGTTCCAATTGAAATACCGTTGCAAGTTCTTCCTGTCTAAAAAATAAATCAGATGGATTCATCTGAAAGAGATTCACAATACGTTCTAACCTTCAGGACATATTAAAGTCTTAAGTACATAAACTAGGAAATCATAGGATACTCCAATGGAGAACCACACCAAACTATTCAAGTCTATGGGAAATGTACACGAAATTTCCACGCAAAAATGCTGAAAAATTTGCAAGATGATTATCAAATCAAAGAATGCGCCGAAAGAGCCCTTCCAATATTCCAGCTACTGAAGAAAAGTAACACATCACAAATAAATAAATAAATAAATCAATACACAAAAGTTGAGAAAAAGTATAGATAAAACTACTTATATAATCTTTACCAGCATCAATAGCAAATGCAGCTATCTAACTTCAACACGAAACATAAATTTACGTATAAAAATTCAATGCTAAAAAATCTCTAAGGTTGAACCTATAGAGATTAAATATTGAATCCACCTCCAACCAAAATCATGTCCTTATTGCTACACACAGAATAACAAAATCCTTTAAGAATTTGTAAACTTTTTAATCAGATTTTTTTTTTTTGCAGAAGATTCATTGACACCCATTAGCAGTTCAAGCAGATACTTTATAGATACAACAAAAAATCCCACAAAGTCGAGTTCGGAGAGGATAGAGTGTATGAAAACCTTACCAGAGAGGTTGTTTCCGAATGAAGCTCGGCTCAAGCAAATCAAAACAATAATTAAAAGAAAAAACATGACAGCTAATAGCAAAGTAGCACAGAGCATACAATAACAACAAGGTATAGATCATTGAGAAAAAGAAGTAGTGGAAAAAATATATACCCTTTTGGATACACATTCCCAACAAGTGGTAAAACAACAGAGGAACCAAAATTTGACTGTTTCTTCCATGGTGGACGAGGCAGGTTAAAAGCAGAAAAAACTCCCTGAAAAAAACCAGATAGAAGTAGACAATACAACACCCAAAGTCGTACTACTTCCCATTTTCCTCTCATAATTGATTTTCCGATCAAACAAATAAGATTGATTCTAGGTTGAACAGGTGATTTTGGGAACAGAAAGATAAAAAAAACTCTCAAAAAACACCAAAAAAGCCCGGGTCAAGCAAGAAAATATAAATGGAGAGATTGTAGAAAAATGGGAGCTGGGGAAGATGAAGTTTGGACTGAAGCGTTAATGGCGAATGAGAAAAATGGAGACTCCGTCAACTTCACGTGTAGGAAGAAAGCACACGGGGAAAGAGATGACTTTTTGTGCATTGCACTACTTGTTTTTGTGGGGTTGTTGGTTGAGATTCTTGGAAGCTTCTTAGTTGTAGGGTCCACATTTTTAGAATTTCTTTATGAGTTGAGTCGAGTCGAGCCTAATTCTATCGAGTTTAACTAAATTTGTTATGGTATGAAATTTTTTCTCACTATACGAATAAAGTCAAAGATTTGTTGGTTGAGATTCTAGGAAATTTCCTAGTTGAGGGGTCCACATTTTTATTATTTATTCACGCGTAAGTTGAGGGAGTCGAGTGTAACATCCAACAATTTGAAATAGCTTTGAAGATGCTTAGAATTGGAAATAATCATTTTTGGAAAGAATTTTAAAAATCTGGAATTTGACCAAGTGTGGAAAAAAATGTGAGTTTTTGGCCAACTTTGAGCAGTCATAACTTCTAGCTCAGGATGAGTTAGGAGTAATTCCAGTTATGGTTGCGAAGTTCGTAGAAGGATCTTTCCAATGCCACCGAGTTTGCTCGATTCCGAGTTCGTATGAGCGAGTTATGCTCTTTGAAAGTTGGGCAGTTGGCAAGGAGTCCGTCCGGAAATTTAAGGGCATTTTGGTCTTTTCACAAATCATTTCTTTTGGGGTTATATTGTTGTGTTAGGCTTATTTTGGATCATTTTTGTTCCATTTTAAAAGAGTAAGAGTTAGGGTTCTTGAGTGAAGAAGAGGAAAAGAGAGAAAGAAGAGAAGAAGAAGAGGAGATCAAGGGGTTTCCGTCAAAGATCGTCGTGGAAATCGTTGGGGGTGATCCCTACTAGGTATGTGAGTTCATAAGTGTGGATTGATCCTTTCCCCCACACACCAAGCTCCTTTTATTATTGAGAAAATATTGATTGTGTTGTTGAATCCTTGTGGTTGTTCTTGTTGAAGTTGTGGTTGTGTTGGTTGAAGTTTGTGGTTGTGTTGTTGTAGTTTCTTGTTGGTTTGGTGCATGTTCCCGGATGGAATTATGAGTTGAATCTAGTGTATATTGAGGGTTTTTAATGATTCTAAGTGATTGGGGAAGAAACCATTCGATTTTAGGCGAAATAGGGTGAGAAAACAAGAAAATGAACTTGCTGAAATTTTTGGGTTGGGGGCCTGGCGCGATGCGCCTGCCAGAGCGCCTCAAACTCACCTCTGAAGTTTTAGGGCTGGCGCTCCGCGCCTTGCAGAGCGCCAAGGACTCCAAGACCTCTCTTTTATCCTCCATTTTTTCATACATGTTCCTAGGTATTAAACCTATGTTTCCAACACTTCAAGTTGCGTTTAAATGTCAAGAACTTATCCATAACATGTGATTATATACCTTGAATCCTTAATCCAATTCAAGGCGAGTTAGTATCAAGTTAAAGAGAAGTTAGAGTCAAGTCAAGCAATGTTAAGAAGTAAGTCCAAGCAAGTTTTCAAAATTGTTCAAGAGTCTTTATTGAACGTTTTCACTTCATTCTAAGGCTCAAGTTGCAGTCAAGTAAAGAGTAAAGAGTAAAGAGTAAAGAGTAAAGAGTCAAGAGTCAAGAGTTTCAAGTTGAGTAAAGAGTTTAAAGTTGAGTTTATTTCTCAAAGTTATTAGGGAACTATGTATTCCTAAGAAAGTTTTAAAGAAATGTTTTTACATTTAACCAAGGTTGGAAACTGAGATTTCCAAAAGAGCCTTCGGGCTAGTTTTTGAGTAATTATCTCATGTCAGCAGAAAGAAATATGTTTTAAAACATAAGAGCCGCTACATAATTGGGAGTAGTATCGAGCCCCGAGTTGGGGGAGCGTTCAAAGAACCCATAGCCCCCATAGAACCATGGGTAGAAAAAAGATCATACTTTTTAGATGAATCCTTTTCCAGATAGACTAGTGGATCCATTAGGCAGTTCAGGTCCTATACCTTTGGCTGGGAATAAGATGCTCTAGCAGCGTGAGGTCGATCGCTGTATCATCACTATAGCTCTTATGTGATGGTTGTCGGTTAGAGAAACTCCCACATCAGTTATTGTATTTTCATACACAGAAATTATTGTATTTTTATATACATAAGTTCTTTTGTATTTCTATATACATCTCAGGCTTATTGTATCTTTGTAT
>JAJOOE010013600.1:0-17548 GCA_036250405.1 Solanum raphanifolium
TTAAGAAGTTGAATAGTTAATTAGCATTTAATTAGATAGATATTATCTAGCAAAAATATTCTTTAACTTATAAGTAGGCTTCCTACTTCTAAAAGTAACTAAGCTCAAATTTAATTTTCAATCTGAACATCTCAGAAGCAAAACAATTTGGTTAGTTGATATCTTACTTTTGGAGTGAAATAGCAAGAAAGAATTAATTTATTTCCAAGAGGTTACTGTTGCCGTGAAATAACAAGAAAGAATAATTTATTCCAAAGATGTTACTTTGGCCTTTCTAAGTATAAAAATAATAAAACAGATCTTGAATTCCGCTAAATTATTGAATTAGGATTAAATATAATAAAGTCAAAAGCAGTTTTTAAAAGGGAAAATTATGCAACAACGCAAACATGTGATTTATATTTATGATAAAATATTACAATTTGTAGCTATATGTAGGGTTTTATAGCAAATTTCTCTCTCTCTAAAAAAAAAGAAATTCATTTAAATGTATTATGTATCAATTGTATTCAATCAAATATAGGTGAATACTTTGTATTTTATATCAATTGTATTCGAAAAACTATTTTGTAATCTGTATCAATTGTATTCGTGATACAACGAATATAATATGCATTCATACGAATACAATATGCATTCATCCTCTCTTTAAAATGTATTATGTATCAATTATATCCAATCAAATATAGGTGAAAGATTTGTATTTTATATCAATTGTATTTGAAAAATTATATTTGTGTTTTGTATCAACTGTATTTGTATTATGTATTAATTGTATTCGTGATGCAATGAATACAACATGTATTCATCCCCTCTCCTCCCTCTCTCGATTACACTCGTATCTCTCTCAATCTCGCTTGCCTCTCGCCTCCTAATAAATATTCATTTTGATACTGTATTTGTATTTTTTTCTTCTCCGAAATTCGTGAAAAAATACAACGAAAATACAAATGTGTAGCAAACCAAAGTGTAGCTAAGGAATCCTATTTAAGGCCTAATGTTTGTTATTTAAGAAAATTTTCTAGGGCAGTGTTTAGCATGGCACGTCAGGGTAGGGTAGAGTAGGGTAATATTTTGGAAAATAGTAAACGGAGAAGGGTAGGGTGGTCAAAATCTTAGCAGGTCAAGGCTTGCCCCTCCCTATTGTCATTCCTACGACGGGGGCAATAACTTATCTAATCCTTTTTAGAAGAGTTTTGTGATGCAATTAAGCCATCTGTAATGGAATTAGCTAATCTAGGAGATGACTCGAAGAAGATGATAGCCAAATCAGGCTTATAACCGAGAATTGAGGTTGGATTGAATGTAGAAGAGTAAGAGAGAATCAAATATTATTTCATGAATGAATCCAATTATATCTATTGGCTATATTTATAGAAATGAAACTAGTAGATGAAATCTGAAAATCTAACTGCTATAGTCTGACAACTGCAACTACTTCTAACTAACTTGCTACATCACTTAACTAACTTCCCAACTCACCTAGGCTAGTTCAGTGTTAGACTTATATTAATACCCCCTGCTGAAGATGATCCTTGACCTCAAGGATGAAATGGAGAGATTATGTGCTTCAACTCGGATATAAATTCCCAAGTAGCCTGATTAACATCAATACTAAACCATTTTAGCAAGACTTGGCCAACAACTTTGTTACCCTTTGTCACTAACCTCCTTTCGAGGACAGCCTCAGGGTCAGGGCAATAAGGACTCGAGAGACGAAAGACTGAAGGATGGTTGATGACTATTAGAACCTCAAGACATCTCTTCAATTGTGAAACATGAAATGTTGGATAAATAAGAGCATCAGATGGCATCAACAACCTTCCAATTTTAGCATCAATATGATAAGGCCAAAATATTTAGCAGCCAGTTTAGGAGATGTTCTCACAACAACAAAAACTTGTCGATAAGGCTGAAGCTTCAAGTAAATCAAATCTCCCACAACAAAGGACATATCAGACCTATGTTTGTTAGTTGTATACCTCATCCTCTTTTGAGGTCTGAAAATATGGAATTTCAACAACTAAATAATGGATTCTCTTGCAACTGAAGATCTGTCCACCATATCAATAGCAACTTCACCAACCAAGTAAGGAAGATGGATACGAGGTTTCTGTCTATATAAAACCTCATAAGGGGTACACTTGAGAGTGGTACACCATTCAGCCAACGGAAAATAGGAAGACCACTCTTTAGGCTTATCAGAGCAAATGCACCTCAAGTATGTTTCTAATGTTCTGTTCCATACTTCTGTCTGACCATCATTTTATGGATGGTAGGCAGTAGGCCTTTGTAATAGAACACCTTGGTTGTTAAACAATTTTTTGCCAAAAGGTACTAAGGAATATTGGATCTCTATCACTAATCAAGGTGATTGGCATTCCATAGAACTTAAAGATACTAACAAGGAAGGACTGGGCTACTGATTGAGCAGAGTAGGAATGGGACAAAGCCGTGAAATGCCCATACTTGCTTAATCTGTCCATAACAATCAAAATAACTTCCTTACCATTAGACTTAGGTAGGCCCTAAAAAAAGTCTAAACAAATGTTAATCCACACAACTGGAGAGGTTATAATAACCCTAGGTTTGTAGCAGCATCATATTTATGTCTCTGGCATATATCACACCTATTAATGAAATCTCAGATATCTTGGGAAAGAGATTTCCAATAGAATAGTGACTATAACCTCTTAATGGTAACATCCATACCTGAGTGAGTGACCCCCCCGAGTAGAATCATGCCAAAGTTCAATGATATTCCTCCTTAGGTTAGGATCAATACCAACCACCGGTCTTTCTTTCCACCTTAACTGGTTGTTATGCCAAGTGAAAGATTTAGAGGGAGCTGTTTATACATAAGCAATTATCTCCTGTAAAGAGTGATAAGTAGTCCAAGAAGCCTTAATGATCCAGTAGAGAATCATGAGGAGTGAGCAATGAAAATGCCAACAGTTCAACATTAAATTTTCTTAATAAAGCATCAGTAACTTTGTTCTCAACCCCTTTCTTATATTCAATACTGAAATCAAAATCCATGAGCTTTGAGATACAAGCCACCAGAAAATCTGTATGAATATGTTGATGCAACAAAAACTTTAGTGCCTTCTGATCAGTTTTGATAATAAAGTGTTTTCCCAACAAGTACTGAGACCACTTGGTGACAACAAATATGAGGGCTAACAGTTCCCTATCATATACACACATAGCTTGATGTTTGGGAGATAAGGACTTGCTAATATAAGCAATGGGATTCCCTTGCTGCATTAACACAGCAAATAGTTGAGCATAATCAGGTATGGCTAGGACGGGAGCAAAAACCAAAGCCCCTTTTAGCACTTCAAAGGCACTAGTGACAATATTAGTCCATACAAATCTCTTTTTTAAGTAGATCATGTAGTGGTCTACAGATAGAACCAAACCCTTTGATAAATCTTCTATAGTACCCAGCTAAATCAAGGAATCCCCTTAATTGTTTGATTTACTAGGAATAAGCCATTGTTGAACTGTTGTAATTTTCTTAAGATCGTAGAAACCTCTTCTCCACTAATGAAATGACCAAGATATACTACTTGAAGCACCCCAAAAGCACACTTAGACATCTTGGCATAAAGCTAAATCCTTTACATCAACTCAAACACTGCCTTCACATGCTCAACATGATCAATCCAAATTTTGCTTTAAATCAAAATATCATCAAAGAAGAAAAGTACTGACTTTCTTAGTAACGGTTTGAACACAGAATTTATAAGACTTTGAAAAGAAGATGAGGCATTAGTTAAACCAAAGGGCATAACTAGAAACTCATAATGGCCATCATGAGTCTTAAATGTTGTCTTATGAGTATCTCATTCAAACATGCTCAATTGGTGTATCCCACTTTTAGGTCGATTTTAGAGAACACCATTGCCCTCCCAATTCATCCAAAAGATCCTCTATAATAGGAATATGAAACTTATCCTTGATGGTCAAGTGATTCAACTCTCTATAATCCACACAAAGTCTCCAAGTTCCATCCTTCTTTCCCACCAAAACTACTGAGAAGCATAGGGACTAGTGTTGTGTAGTATCACTCGATGGTCCATTATTTCTTGGACCGATTTATCTATAGTGTCCTTAACTCATGGATATTTGTAAGGCCTTTTATTGACTGGACTAGAGGACTCCACCAAGGGTATTCTGTGGTCATAATGACCTCTATGTGGTGGTAGTGTGGTTGGAATCTCAAAAATACTTGCAAACTGTTCAAGTAGATCAGTGAGAACAAAAGAAATTACACTGTTTTGATTAGTTTGGAGGTTGTAACACTGTACTTCTTTAAAATCTTCAGTGATGAGAGACATCACATAGAACTGAGTGTCCTCTTCATAATTCTTATCCAACAACTTGCTCTTGGTTATTTTCAAATGATTATAGTAGTCCCCCTCAAGATATGTTTCTTGCCTTGGTATCTAAAATCAATAGTTCTATCCCTGAAATCAAACAATATCCTACCTAGAGTGTTTCATCACTGCACTACTAGGACAATATCTACATTTCCCCGGGGTAGAAGTAAAAAATTAGAAGCAAATGTAGTGCCCCGCAACAACCACTGCAGGATCTTACAAACTGATATTGTTGTAACCTTCCGCCTATCAACCACAGTTATTGATTGCTCCCCTATATATATATATATATATATATATATATATATATTAGGTTGGCATCCTAACTTCTTGGCCATCTACTGGTCAATGAAGTTGTGTGTACTTCCAAATCAATTAGAATTTGCAAGGGTCTTTTCTCATGGTAGCCAGTCACCCTGATAGCTTGATACCAAGTCTCACATGTAAAGGCTTGAAGTGATATAGTCATCAATTCACCAGTCTCAAGTATTACTTCTTGTTGTAACTCCTCATAATCTAATTCATCCACTATTTCATCTTCTATTATATCAACCATATAAAGTTATTTCTTGGATACACACTTGTTCCCCACCACATATTTCTCATCATAACAAAAAAACATAACCCTTTTGCTCATTTTCATTCATTTCTGAAGATGTTAACCTCCTACAAGTATTAGTTTCATTGAATTTAGGATTTTTGTCGGCTTGTAACTCATCAACCTTCCTAACTGTAGAATTTTGTCCAGATGCTCTAAGAGGAGTAGGTAGTCTAGAATAAGATGGAGCAGTCAAGATAGTACCCTTTAGTTTTCCTCCAACCTTCAGACCACAAATTGGGCCTGGCTTCAAATATACTTCCTGCAGCCTTGCAAGCTTGTAAGCCTACATCAGAGTTCTTGGTTACTGAAGTCTTATGGACTTATTCAACTTAGGTTTTATACCTCCGGGCTCCCAAGAAACAACTGATGGTGTTTTCAGTTGACAAGTTCACAGTAGCCAACAATCTATCAAACTCAGCTTGGTACTCTTTCACACATTCTGTTTGAGTTAGATTCATAATTGCTTCTATAGAATCCTCAAACCCTTCCCCAAATCTTTCATTTAATGCTAGCACATATTCAGTCCAACTCAGATCAACAACTGAATCTCTAGATCTCATATAAGATCTGCCAAGCACTTGCTTCCCCGTCCATATAATAAAAGCCACCTTCACTCTTTGATCAAATGGAATCTCATCCATTGAGAAAAATTGATCCATCTTATACAATCAATTTCTTAACTCTTGACCAGAAAATTTAGGAAAATCTAATCTAGAGAATACAGTAATGAAATTACAATGCTTGTGATTCTCCTTAGCTCTGGTGTCTTGCTGGAGTTCCCTAGAACAAGCTTTGTCAGTGGAAGATTCTGCCCTTCCTGCCTCTTTATCCTTTCCTTTAAGACCTGGTTGATTCATGACTTCTCTAATGTCACACAATTCCTTATCAGTCTGAGAATTCTTATCCACCATAATTGTCATTTCTTTCATCAACTTCTGCAAATTTAGTGGCGGAGCCACCTTACTATTACGGGGTTCATCCGAACCCCTTTCAGTGGCGGAAAATTATATAATATATACATGGTTAAAATAACTTTTTAGGTACATATAGTAGATATCGAACCCCCTTCAGCTATTTCATGTGTCTATTTATTCAAATTTTGAACCCCTTATTGAAAATCCTGGCTCCGCCACTGTCTGCAATTGATCTTGAATTTGGACAAATTTATCCTCCATTGATTTGCTAGGTTTATCTTGACTTTTTCTGTGGGTTATCATCTACAGCCAAGAATGAGTGGGTTTGATACCAATTAATGCAATTAAGCAATCTGTAATGAAATTAGCTAATCTAGAAGATGGAACTAGAAGAAGATGATAGCCAAATCAGGGTTATAACCAAGAATTGCGGTTGGATTAAATGTAGAAGAGAAAAAGAGAATTAGATATTATTTCATGAATGAATCCAATTACATGTAATGGCTATATTTATAGAAATGAAGCTACTAACTGAAATCTGGAATCTAACGGCTATAGTCTAACAACCGCAACTAGTTCACCGTTAAACTTGTATCATTTTTTCTTCAGAAGGCCTTTTGGAAGCAGAATCTTCGGAGCCTTCACCATTGGAATCTTCGGATAAATTAGGGGTGGAAAAATCAAATCTAACCCGTTCAACTCAACCAATCCGTTTAGTTTTGGGCGATTTATTGATCCACTCATTCATTAGCTCAACCAATTTCAACTCATTAAAAATTGCGTTGATATGTAACCCAACTCATGAGAAATCTTGTCTATATATATATATATATATATATATATATATATATATATATATTATTATTATTATTTTCAATTTGGTATGTTATACATTAGCCATAATAAAGAAAAATAATAATTTATTAGGTACTAAAATAGTTTAAAGAACAAATAAAAATGTTTTTTCATATTATTTATATTTCATTTCCTTCTTCATGTGATTCCATGAATTTTTTCGTATTATCTAAAAAAATCATTAGTATAATTTTGTTAGTTTTCTAATTTTTAAATTAAAGTAGAATTCATTGTTGAATAAAGTTATGGACTTACGTTTTCCTTTTCTTTTAAATCATATTTATGTATGTTATAATGTTGAAATTTGACATACGAGTATTATGCTCAATTTTTTGTTTTGAATTCAGAACTAATGTTATATTTTCAATTTCATTTGTTTTAGGAGTATTGACTCGATACTTTATATTGCAAGCTATTTTTTAAAGTTAGACTTGATAGATTATCTTCTTCTTTTTTCAAATGTTTTATAATTTTATGACATTATATTTATAATATTAATCTTTTTGTCAAACATGAATTTCATGATGTTCTTGAAATTTTGTAATTTTAGTTTTTATGATTAATTTAATTAAAGAGTAACTTTCACATATAGCAAATATAAAAATCATATTTGTATGTTATAGCTATAGTTTGCATAATTGCGCTCCATAACAAATTTTATGTTTGCTATGGAGTTTTTGATTTGTATAATTCGCTAGATACATCCAATTTTATACAAATTGTTCAGTTTTGTATAAATTCATTTATACATTGTAATTTGTATAATAAGATCTGTATTTGTATAATTATAAGTGTATATGACGAAAATATATGTATTTGTATTTGTATATACACTTTTCTCTCACTTTATACAAACACAAACACATTTTATACATTTGTATACCGAATGAGTAATTGTATACCGAAAATGACTAATTGTATATCGAACCAGATGGAAAAAAGGGATGTTTCCAGCGAATTACAAATAAAATAAATTATGACTATATCATTTAATTGAATTAATAGTTTGCTATATCATACAATTTTCTCTTAATTAAAATATACTAAATTGAAAAATATGAATCAACTATTTTTTATAATATCAAATAAGAACATATGTTCATTAATTATATCTTTTCAAAAGACAATATATATCTTAAATATTCAATTTAATATCATTTATAAGGTCCTTATTTATCTAATATAAATTTTTAATTTTAAATAGTTAATTTTTATTTTTAAAATCCAATATAACCTTATGATTACACTTATGCAACCAAATAGTACACTTGTAATTACATTGTGACAAACAAATAGGTCAGTGAAATTACTATCCTAGTAATTATACCAATTCCAATTATCTGATGACTTTCCAAACAGACCCTAAGTGTAGTAAGTGTATTCAGGGGCATATCTAGAGGGGGTGCCGTGGGTTCACGTGAACCCATGATCCTCTCTCTAGATCATATATAGTAGTGTTATATTTTTTAAAAAATATTTAAATATAGATGTGTAAATTCACGTTTAAAGTATCATATAATAATGAGATGATGATTGGGTGCACCTCTCTAAGTGAGGATATAATTTTAATTCTTATATCTATCTTGTCTTTTTGAGTAGCACCTGTCCAAGTGGTTATCAGTTACATTTTTGGTGTTTCAACTAATTTTTCTTTTGTTTTTTTTCATTTAATCTTTCAACAATTTCAAGTATGTTACATTGAAAATTCCTAAAAAATTTAGCACTGTAAAATTTTTTATATAATTAAATCAAATGTGTACATTAAAATTTAAAATTCTTAGTATTATATTTTGAACCTATAATTGTTAAAATTTAATGGTTCATATCAAATTTATATTTAAGATGCACTTCTCGTAATTGTGCATGGATCTTGCCGAAATCTTGGATACGCTTTTGTCAGTATTAGATGTGAATTAGGCTCATAAGGAACCTCTAGCACCAAGCCAAGTTTAAAACATTCTTATCGACTAATATTTTGCATGAGTTCATACAATGATCAACTTCAAACGACTATATCTGTTAGAATGTGAACAATTTTTAATACCAAGAAAATGATAGGTCGTGGAGCCTTCTTTCCAATGCCTCAACTATTCATCAATCCAAATTATGTGCTAAAAGTTATGTCCATTTTAGGCACTATGTATTTCGCGCGATCTGCCGCTCGAAGAGGACATTAGCTGCGCGGTAAGGCCAATGCTGCGGGTTCGGCCAATTTCAATACTTTTAAAAATTGGGCTAATTTTCCAGTAACGCAAATGATAGAATGACCACTGTGCCTAATTACCCTATTATATGTGAGGACAATTGATACTAATTTAAAAAGGCATATGTGTACTAACAGTTAATAGAAATAAAAGATACTCCATTATTACTACTCTGTTATTGTAATAACTGTTCTTCTAGTCATATACAGTAGGGGTTGACGTTCGGTTGTTTAATTTTATTTTATCTAATTTTGGTTTAGTTCTTCGATTTTCGGTTTTGAAAAAATGTGCACTTCGATTTGATTTGATTCGGTATTTTTAAAACGATTTTTTGGTGCATATGAATAATAAAATGAGAACAAAATTAAAGTATATATAAGTAATAATGTGTCTCATGATGAAACATTGTGCCTCTAACTATTACTCAAGGAAAATACGGAACAAGACCGTATAAATCTGGATTAGTTGAACTTTAATGCGAATAAATGAGAAATAATAATAAAAAAATGATATTCTAGATATGAATAGCTTACCTGTTTCCTTTGGCATTCTAAATCAGTTGAGTATTTACTTTAAAAACAACCTAAATTCCGTTCGGACATCGTAAGAACTGTCCTCAGCAAAGAGGACACGTAGAGAACTATTTTTATTTATTTAATTATTTATTTTTAAAAAAAAATAAATTAAAACACGTAGAGAACTAGAATTGTCATGCTTTCTATTTATTTCATCACAAAAAACTCCTAATTTCTCCTGCAATTTCCCTATGTCTCCACACTGATTTTCTTGCTTATCTGGTAAGTTTTTATCTCTTATTAATTTCTTCTTCTAATACAACATTACGAAAATTTTTATAATGGTAGAGGTCCAACCCACAATAGTTGTGTGACCCTCCATTGATTAATTGACACTTGGATAATGTGTCTATTTCTTCACCTTTTTACCATCTCTCTGAAATTTTTTATAATGGTAGAGGTCCAACAACAATAGTTGTGTGACCTTCCATTGATTAATTGACACTTGGATAATGTGTCTATTTCTTTACATTTTTACCATCTCTCTCCGAAATTTTTTATAATGGTAGAGGTCCAACCAACAATAGTTGTGTGACCCTCCATTGATTAATTGACACTTGGATAATGTGTTTATTTCTTCACCTTTTTATCATCTCTCTCCTTCTCACCCTTCTTTTCATTCATTTTCTTATTTTCTTACTCCTAATAAATATTTCTTAATTTAAGTTATAATTTTTTAAAATACTTAATAGAAAAACGTTGGGAAAATATATATTATAACTGACTGTACGTAAAGACACGAAAAATGAATTCTAATAATATTAAGGTTGAATGATATTATTATTATTATTATTATATTATAATAATAATAATAATAATAATAATAATGAGTAGTTAATTTAAAATTATATGGAACCGATTGATTCTTGAAAATAAATTAAGCATTGTAAGTTTTAATTTAAAAGACTTAAATTTCATTCTGTGATCCGTGTCACCTGTATAAATTTTTTAAAAACGTTTATGAGTCAACCACTCCCTGTCCTGTCCTGTCTCGTTGTCATTCTTATATTTAAGTATGGTTATGGTGAAAGAAAAAGTATGTGTAATTTCAAAATAAGATCAAAAATCAAAACAAAAATAATCTTATCAAATCAATTTATATGCTAAAGTAAATTAGTTTGTATTTTGAGTTAATTTGATTCTATTAAATATACTGAAAAATAAGTTTATTTTTAATGTTAACAATTTTATAAGTGTTTAAGTTATTTTAACAAAAAAATGTATTTATCGATATTTTTTTTATCAAATGTATTAATTATTTAATTATGTTTTGAGAATTAGATATTTATTAGGAGTAAAAAAAAATGAAAGAAAAGAGAGGTGAGTAAGAGAGAGATTGTAAAAAGGTAATGAAGTGGACCCATTATCCAAGTGTTAATTAATTAATGGAGGGTCACACAACTATTATTGGTTGGACCTCTGCCATTGTAAAATTTTTCAGGAAATGAGTATGTAAAAACACTAACACTCACTCTTTTGTATTCAACTAATCAACACGAAAACATGTTGTACTACAACATTCATGTCATTTTTATAGGGAAAAGGGTATGATATATCCATTAACTTTGTTATTTTGAGTTGATATATCCTTCGTTATAAAAGTGACTCATATATACTCTTACTGTTATACAAATGACTCACACATACCTCTTTCCTCTAACGGAAGTGAAAAAATTAATTTTATTTTAATTTTTTAATTATTTTTTTGAAAAAAATATAATCCAGGGTAAATGGATTATACCCCACACATATTTTTTTTTTGACTTTTTTGTTTCAACGACTAATTTAAATTTATTATTTTGATGGTCAAATTTATTTATATTTCACTAATTTTCTTGTAAAATTTATTATAGATGCCCCATTTTTTATTTTTACAAATACAAAAAACTAAATTACAATATAGCCGTAAAAAATAGTTTTAAATTTTTTCTTTACACTAAAGAATGAAAGAAAAAAGAATAAGAAACTCAGATTATTAATGATAATCAAAGAAGTCAAAAAAAAATTGTATGAAAAAGATTAAAATTTACCTTGAAATTTGCTAGGAAGGATCATATATATACCTCTACATGATTTTTTTTTAAAAATTGAAAGTAAAATAAAATAAATGTAAGACTATTTTTTTCAGTTCTATTAGATGAAGGGTATATGTGAGCTCATTTTGTAACGGTAAGGGTATATGTGAGCCATTTGTATAACGGTAAGAGTATATATGTGCCACTTTCATAACGATGAGTATATTGGCTCTAAATGACAAAATTAAGAGGTATATCAGACCCTTTTTCCTTTTTTTATATGAGCTAGTTTGACTAGACACATAATTTTAAGAAAAAAATGAAGAATTGTGGTCTAAAATAAGTGATAGATATTTGTGTGACTATACATAATTTCATTAAAGGTAAAATAAGAATTCTTAAGTTAAATTGTTACTTAATATAAAAATGTGTCATTCTTTTTGGATCCACTATAAACGAAAGTAAGTCATATAAAATGAAACAGAGTAACAATTCTTAATTTCATCACTATTTAATTAACTATTATAGTTTGCAACCATTTATTTCACATACGCATATTGTTAAGCTTGAAGAACTTGTCAAATGTAAGAGTTTTAGTATTCTAACCAAAACTAGTTGTAGATTCATAGTGAACATACTGTATAAATGGATCTCAGTGATGATTAAAAACTCGTCTTGCTTCTGAATCGAACATACAACGAAAATATTATACTAGTAATATTTAACATATCAACCTGAATTTTGCTCGCCCTGCCCTGCATAGCTTCATTTAGAATTTCAGTTGTAGTTCACCCGCCCCGCCCCGCCCCGTATGCGTTGTTAATTGGTTGAGGATATTGTTGTCAACAGATATACTAGTATCAAGTGAAGATGTTAGGCTGTTCAAAATACAAGTTCCTTTCACTTGTTTTGATGTTACTGCTAATAATGGTTGATCCAAGTTCACAATCTCAAGTAAAAGAAGAAAACGGAGTTAAATCTGCTGTCTTTCGATCACCAACGATTATGCTGGAACCTGGATCTGTCTCTAACAAGTATTACAACAACATTGACTTCCCTAAAGGCCATATTGCTGTCAAAAGTTTTGTTGCTGAAGTAGTTGATGAGGCAGGGAATTCGGTACCCCTCTACGAGACATATCTTCACCACTGGGTTGTTGTAAGATATTATTATCGAAAAGGTGTGGGGTTCAATCAATCAAATTTTATTGTCAAAAGAAATTCAGGGATATGTGATGAAGGCCTTCCTCAATATTTTGGCCTTGGATCAGAGACCCGAAAAACAATCACCTATGTTCCAGACCCTTATGGAATAGAAGTTGGTAATCCAGTCGAAGTACCTCCTGGATACGAGGAAAGATGGTTGTTCAATATACATGCAATTGATACACGAGGTGCGGAAGATAGATTGGGATGCATTGAATGCAGGTGTGATCTTTATAATGTTACCAAGGACGAGAATGACCGAGTGATAGAGCCAGATTACATCGGAGGCTTGAGATGTTGTTATGATGAAATAAGATGCAGGGTGAAAGACGGATTCTATGGATCTAGGAGAAACCTGTACCTGAAGTACACAGTGAAGTATATTGATTGGGTTGCCTCCCTTGTGCCTGTCAAAATTTATATACTTGATATCACTGATACTTGGAAAAAGCCAGAAAAATCGACTGCCACTGTGGCAAGACATCACTGCCAGGTGTGAATGATAATTCAGCTCATAGCTGAAATCATTTTTAACTCTTTGCTACTACCTAAATATATCTGGTTAATAGTTAGTTAATTTCTTTTACTTCAGATAGAATATTTAGTGGAATCATGTGCTGCATCTGTTGCAAATGTCGATTGCACTCATACAAAGAAGATAAGCATAACTTTTCCTAGTGGTGGAGATATCATCTACGGAACTGCACATCAACATACAGGAGGGACTGGGATGGCACTCCATGGAGAGGTACTCTGAGCTATTATATTTTGTTTCTTTGGTCATCCTGTGCTATGAGTTATGATCATTTCAAGTTAACCCAAAACTCATAACTTAAGCATAACTTGCAAAATTTCAGATTTTGCTAATTCCAATTTAGTTCTTTTTCTAAATCAAGGTTCTACATCTAGTGAACTTAACACTTAAGAAATTTTAATTCCTTGGTAAAATCCTACTCACAACGAAGGATGGTTCAAGTCTTAGCTCAATTTTTTATTGGGGTGTTACAGTTTACTTGTAGCTTAGTCCTTAGATGACTTGAAGGGCTGGTTGGCCCCACTGATCTCCGACACTACCTCGAGGTGGATAGAGGCAGGAGTCCCTATAGAGAAGAGAGATTAGAGCATTGTTGCTCGTTTCTGGTTTGGCCTCATCAGTAGCACTATAATGCCATCCCAGAACGAGTCTATTCTGCGTCATCCTAAGGTATCATGCCTTGGATCTATCATGTCACGGAGGAGCATCGACCTGGGACTTCTTCTGGTTTGGCCTCATCAGTAGCACTATAATGCCATCCCAGAACGAGTCTATTCTGCGTCATCCTAAGGTAGCATGCCTTGGATCTATCATGTCACGGAGGAGCATCGACCTGGGACTTCTTATTTCACAGGAGAGCCAAGAAGAGGCAAACTTCTCTGCCATACCCGATCCTGATCACTAAGTTGAGCCGGCGGTCTGAAGTACCTCGAGATGCTGCGAGAGATATTAAGGTTACTCCTTCTTGCTCCACTGACATCCGGCATATTGAGGCCGAGTACACACGAAAGGAGGCTGACGAGAGGAGAGCAGCTCCAGCAGATACTTCTCCAGAGGTTGATGTTGATTCATTACCTGCAGAGGCATTTTCGCCTACCCCAACCTCTGAGCCTTTAGGTACTTCTGCCCTTTCTACTTCTTCACAGGTTTTGGGCACCTGCACCTCGTCCCATCCAGTCAAGATTACTTAGGCGATAATCCTGAAAATGGGGAATCTGGACTATTCAGCTGACGTAAGGAAGACTCGATTGGAGAGATCTATCCCAGGGATGATTAAGAGTGTTATTTTGGCTGCACTGACCCCCTTTGGGCTTTTGTTGATGATCTAGCTACTGGAGTCACAGCTTGTGAAAGCAGACAAGGGGAGGCCTCAGAGGTTACGGCTTTGCAAGCCAAGGTAGCAAACTTGAGGAAGGACGTAGACTATCTGAAGTCTACCGACTTCACTTCATTACTGAAGCATGTTGATGATGTAGATGCCCAGAGATTCCTCCAGCTACCATCGGCGACTACACCGTGATGAGTTCGCAGTGAGTGAGTCGGATGCTGAGACCAACGAGGAGCTGATACAGATACAGGAGGAGAGTATATATAGAGACTTGTCGGATCTTGCAGGGACGAGTATGCAGTCGGTGATATAGACATCACTCACCGAGACCTCCTTGGGTGCTCCTAGTGCTACTACTGTTCCTGTTAAGGTGACTCCGGGTACTGAGACCCGAGACCAGACAGATGCACCGGGCACTGATGCCCAGACAGATGGAGCGACTGTGTATACAGGACCCTCTTTTTACCTCCCTCTCTGTCTTACTTTATTTCATTTTCAAATATTTTCGTTTGCATTTGAGGACAAATGATTTTTGTTTGTGGTGGGGTGAGGCCCACCTTTGTGCATATTAGTTTTGTTTATATATTGGGCTTTGAGCTAAATTTGTGTTATACACTGCTTTTTATGGAAGGTTTGAGCTTGTGGCTCTTTGCTTTTAATTCTATATGGTTTTTGTCCTTTCTGGAAAAAAATTTTCACCTCTTGTATGTGTTAAATGTGGCTGTTCTCTTGCAATTTGAGTATCGGTTTTGATCAATACCGATGACTTGAATAGTGCTCAAAATCAAATATAAATGAATGTGTGACTACGACGAGGCTAATTGAAGTTGCATAGACAATATGTGGACTCTTTGCATCTCGTTGTGAGTAGCCAATTATCAAATCGAGTCTCTTGTGATAAACAGTGCACACTAGCGAAAGTGTGGAGTCTTGTTTGACTTTGGTGCCGAATGCCTTGTGTGATGAGCTTACCGTGAACCATGCATGATGACACCTAGAATTTGCCCCGTTAGTCCGGTTGACTAAGTGATGCAATTTCTTGAAATGATCTTAGGCAACTTTAAAAAGTGTGAACCAATTTGAAAGTATACCTCTGTTGTGGCCTACCTTGTGAGTGTGTGAACCTCTTTTGAGCACCCTTTGAACCTTAACCTTTTCTTGGAAGAAACTTGATAACTTTGTTACCTTTTATTGACCCATTACCCATAATCCTCATGATTTGTGGTCTGTTTGAATAGCCAACTTAGGCTAAAAGCCTAAGTTGTGGTGTGGTGAAAAGAGGAGGCAAGTCAAGAAGTGAAAGAAAATTCCCTTCTATTCATGTATTGAGAAAAATGGAACCCCTCCATACAAAAAAAGAGAGATGAAAAAGGAGAAAAAAATGAAAAATAAAAAGAAAAAAGTTGTGGAATAAAATATGAAAATGCAAAAAGAAATGGGGTCTCCAATAAACCATGGAAAGTGAATAATGGGATGACTTGTGAGCACGAATGAATTTGATGAGGAAGAAAGGAGAAAGTGTTGTGAGAACCACATTTCATGAGGATGAAAGTCACTGAGCCTAAATGACCATACCTTTGCACTCAGCCCCATTACAAGCCTTGAAAAGACCTTTTTAATCTTGAGTGAGCTGAAACAATTGTCAATTGGAAAATACGAGCAAACCTATGGGTGAAAGCATGCATAGTGTTCTTCTTTTTGAGTGTAAGTGTTGATCTTGATTGCGGAACTTTAATTGATCGAACCATTGAGTGAATATGGAATCATTCTTTTTGTGAGGGCATTTGATTTCCTTTGTTAAGCTTGAACTTGCATTTGAAGCAAGTATAGTGAGCTTGAAATTCTTTGATAATGATGAGTCACAACTTGAAACTTTGATTGCACAATTGATCCTTGCATGATTAAGTTAAGACTGTTTGTGTGCATTCATGATTGAGTCTTGTGTAGCACTGTTTGAGACATCCTCTTTAAACTGTTGAACTTGAGTTTTACTTGAGGACAAACAAAAGTTTAATTTGGGTGTTGATGAGTCCACAATTTGGACTCATTTAGGGCTTTATTTTGATAGTTTTAGTGTCCTCAAATGCATATTGTCTCAATAACTGATGAAAAGCCTTGAGTTTCAGGAATTTAGAGTTTGAGGCAAAGATGGACACTACTTGGCAAAAAGGAACAAGGCGGCTGAAAAGACGAAGAAAAGAAGGCTTGAGGATCGCCTAATGCATTAGGCGAGTCGCTGAATGGCCATAACGTCACCCAAAGTTCTAGTGTCCTGAACCCTAAAGGAAAAGATCAAGTTGGCGATGAAAGAGAGCAGTCGGTGCGTCTCCGAACAGTTCTGTGAAGCAACACTATATCGCCCAATGATTCAAAACATGAAGATGCTGAAAGGCGATGAACCAGACCAAAGGGCGGATCGCCGAGTGCATCGGCGATCCCAACGAACTGCGCCGAGTGATCCTTCGCAGCACAAATTTTTGAAAACTATAAATACTCATTTAAATCTGTAGCTTAGTATCAAGTTGTAGTGAATTATTACTGATTTTTAGAATATTTTCAGTTTTAGTTCTTAGAGTGTTTGGGAGACATTGTTCTTGAGCTTTAAGGTTTTGAAGGTTTTCAAATCCAAGAAATTGGAAGTGGGTCTTGAAGAATCTTCATCCTTGACGTGTTTAAAAATATTATTTATCGTACCCATTTGATGGAAACACGATGTAACGACCCAGAAAATGATAGAGTGAAACTAGAGCCTCACATGTGAGTTTAGAGTCGAGAACTTAATGAAATGATTATATTTGAATTTGACCCAAAAAGTCCTTAAAAATATGCTTCGTAAGTTACCGGAAACTTGTTTAGCTACTTATAAAAAGATCCGTTTCGTTTTTCGAAAATCCGACTTCATATTCTTGTTTAGGGGGTCAAATTGAGTGGG